>PVKU01015982.1:0-16288 GCA_004027475.1 Anoura caudifer | reverse complement strand
GGGTTTTGAATTGTGCATCTGATAGGTTGGCAATCTCTTCATCGCTTAGATAAATTGGCTCTGGGGCTTTGATTTGTTCTCCGGTTTGAGCCATTTCCATTTCTGGGTTTTTTGTTTGTTTGTTTGTTTGTTTTGTCTAGTCACGGCTGTTACGTAGTGAGGGGTGGAGCCTCAGGTGTTCCCCAGGGCGGGACAGCCCAGTCGCTGGGTAGTGACGCTGTATGTGGGGGCGGGGTCTGAGAGGAGATAATGGCGGTTGCTTTACTCTCTCTCAGATTCCAGTTCCTTTCACCACTTCCCCTTTGCCTGGATTATCCGCATGTGAATGTGGGACCACCAGGTCAGCCAGCTGCCTTGTGCGGCCTCACTGGTTCTGCACAGTTGCTGCCCTGTGCCCGGGGTCTGCTAGTCGCTGCCTGTGCACCTGGGGGCTGCCAGCCTCTGCTGCCTGCGTGCCGGTCCGCACCTCCGCTTTTTCCTGCCGCAACTCTGCCCCTCTTACCGGTCTGAATGAATCGTTGTTGGACTTCCAAACAGTTTGATTTTCTGAGTTCTGGTTGTTTTCTTGTTTCTAAATCTTTGTTGTCCTTAATTTGGTTGTGAGAAGAGGCACAGTGCGTCTGCCTATGCCTCCATCTTGGCCGGGAGTCCCTTGATTTTCTATTAGCATCTCTCTTTTGTCTTTTGTGGAAAATATTGATTCCTAACAACATTAATTAATTAGGCTTATCACGTGTGTGTGTGTAAATAGCAATATTAATGTTACTAAGAGTACTAAAAGCAGTTTGAGATTTTTTTTAGAGTGCTTTGTCTTTAGGGTATATACCAGTAGGTTTGTATAGTCAAAACACTATATTTTAAAGTGATTTGAAAATATTACTTTTCACTGCGAGAGCATGCCACCATCTGATGCATAAGTGCCTCTGACTGGCATGACCTAAATCACAGCCAAACCCTAGTTTCAAAGAAGCCTTTTCTATTTCCAGACTCCACACACTGACATGTGTGTTGAATAAATCAATCTCCCAAATCTACTTCTATAAGGTTATAGGTAAGAGATTCAAGGTAGTCTGCTAAAAGTTTAGTGGAGTAGAGGATCAGGAAGTATGGTGACAAATTAGGATACCTGCTTTGGGGAGGTGAGGAGAAACAGACTTAGTGACATGGAGAGATTTCTGATTAGTGTTCAGGACCCATCTGAGGAAAAAGAGCCTGAATTCCTAATGGAACTGTTTGCTCAATTACATCTGGCAGCCCAGGTAAGAGGGAGAGGAGGATGGGCTTTGTATTGGTGGGAATGTAAAAGAATAAGGGACTTAAGATGCTGAATTGCTGACATTAGAGGAAATCAATGTGATATACCATGAAGCTCTACGTTGAAAAAGAGAACATGCTAAAATAGACAGAAAAATAATGATACACACTTGCAGTGAACCAGATACTGTCCTAAGTACTTTACATCTCTTAACTCACTTAATCCTTACAACATGTTAAGGCAGGTATTATTATTATCATCTCCATTTTACAGATAAAGAAACTCAGATCCTGAGAGGTTAATTTGACCAAGATACATATCTAGTAAGTGGCAGAGTCAGAATTTAAATCGAGCACTCTGGCTCCAGAGACAGAAACAATGAGACATTATTGTATACCCATAACCTGGCAAAAATTATAAAAACTATAATGTCTATGTGGACCCTAGTCCACTTTTGGTGGACCCTAAAGTATTATGGCCATTTAAAAAAGTAATCTGGTAGTCCTGGCTGGTGTGGCTCAGTGCATTGTGTGCCTGCCTGCAAACCAAAGGATCGCCGGCTTGATTCCCAGTCAGGGCACATGCCTGAGATGTGGCCCAGGTCCCCAGTGGGAGGCACGTGAGAGGTAACCACACATTGATGTTTCTCTCCCTGTCTTTCTCCTTCCCTTCCCCCATCTCTGTAAATAAAAAAAAATCTTTTTAAAAAAGTAATCTGGTAACATTTGTTAATATTAAAATACTGCATTTCCTTAATAAACCAACTCCTGAAAATCTGTTACAAAGGAAGGAAAGTACTAATAAGTAAGGACATGTGTAAAAGGATGTTTTATTGCAGCATTGCTTATAGTAGTTTCAAAAAAATGAAACACCAAGTGAAAACTTATCAATAGGAAGAACATAGTACATCCATACCATGAAAATTATGCAGCCATTAAAAAGGATGCATTAGGGCTACACCAGGTGGCATGAGGGAGTTCCATGAAGAATTATGAATTGAAAAAACATAAACCAAGATACAAAATTGCCAACACAAGAAAAGGAGTAAATTTGAGTATCATCATTTTGCAATGAGTTAATGGACCTACGCATCAATCATCATGGCTACTAACATCACAAAAACTGTCAACCAAACTCTTTGTGCTTTCTGAAGGAAGACTACACCACCATCTATCAAGTAGTAATAAAAATTGGACCTTAGTCTGATTAAGTCTCTAGAACCAACTATAAACTTCCATGAAATACAGAGGACAAGGCATGTTAAAGTACACTGTGGGAATAAAATTACCAAAATCTAGACTGTGGGAAATGCTACAGGACAAACATTTTGTGTTTTTTTTTTTTAACAAATGAATTGCAAAAAAAAAAAGTGCTAGAGGGGGAAATTATAGATTTAAAGGAGACTCAAAAGACATATCAACCAATGCAAGGATTAGCCTTTATTTGGATCTTGATTCAAGCAATTAAAAAAATGTATGATATTTATTGGACAACTGGAAATTTGACATTGATTGGATATTCAATAATATAAAGGAATTTTTAATTAATTTACATTGCTATTGTTTTGTGGTTTGAAAAGAATTCTTATCTTTTAGAGTTGCATATGAATTACTGACAGATGAAATATGTCTGGCATTTGCTGCAAAATAATAAGGAAGCAGAGTGAGTAAAGATATAGATAAAATGAGATTGGCTCTAAGTGGATAATTGTTAATGCTGGATGATAAGTATGTAGAGTTCACTATACTAGTCTATTTCTTAAAAACATGTTTGAAATTTTTCCATGATAAAGTTTTTCTAAAATGTTGTGGGAGGAGTGCTAAACATATTCCATTTGCCTCTCCAGATCTACCCTCTACCCTTCTCCTCCATGCTTTGTGCCTGGGAAGCTGAACTTTATGGATGGCTCCTGTGCCCTCTGTGTGGTTAGGAAAATGGGATACGCATATAGAAGATGGAAGGAGGAAGGAAAGTTGGGGTTTTTAATTTCGCAGGCTCACTGATGAGTCACAGTGAGCTGTCTGCCTCTAGTGAATCACAAGTCTTAGCTCCTTCAGGGCCCTCTCCACTCATCTCTTTCTATTGCTGGTCTCTTTTCCTGCCCAAGGGTACTGCCCTATCCCTAGCGGATTCCCTACACTCTGCCCACACTTTTATAAATAATCCCTTACTAAACTCTTCTCAAATGACCCAATTTGTGCATACCATCTGTGTTATGCTGGGCCTCATCTGATGGCAGAAGGTAATTAGCAGCAACAGGCAGAATCAGGGGAAGAAGCCCAGATTAGTGGGGAGAAGGCAGTCCAGGGGATTGAAGTAAGGAGAAACAGCAGAGGACAGAGGTGATAGCCCAAATATCTAACAACTGGTAGACCATAGACACTAAACAGAATGGTCTCCAGGTGTAAACAACCAGTACTGATATTAGTATTGGTACATCCCATTGAATTTCAGTTCTTCTTGAGTTGGATTCAGATCTGTAGGATAGGATTGGTTGTGTTATTTGAGCTCAAGTTTTCCCAGATGGTTGTAGGCTGGTCATTAGTAGGACCCTCAGATTCACATGTCCCAGGGGTATCTCAGCTGCCAGCAGGGGCCCTGGTGCAGCTGGAAAGCCTTGGTGGCCTCTGGGAAAACAGCACTTAAATTCTCCCCAGGGAGTTGGGGAGGTGGGAAGGTAGGTGGTGGCTCCATTAAAGAATAGTGCTCAGGCTGAAAAATCCAAGCCTGGGGGCATGGGAAGAGTCCCCTTCCCATGCTGACATCCTGGTCCCACAAAGCAAAGGAAACTGGGTTGGGGGTGGGGGGTAATTCTACAAAGATAATGTGGTTCTCTAATTCTATTGAGCCAACCCCTCTTTTAAAATATTTTAACTTTAAAATACACGCATTTAGCATTTTATATAGCTGATAGTTCAAAATGGTTCAGAAAGAATAAGCATAACCAGATTGGTGTCCCTCTAATGCCTGCCCCCGTTTGTCTAGTCCCCATCCTCCCCAAACTAAGCAGCCACAGTAACCTTCCAGAGATTTTTTTTTAAATGCAGGTGTGAGTAAATGTGAATATACATCCTCACTCTCCTCCTTTTAACATGACACATGCTCTATTCTTCTTTTCTCCTTAAGAACCTATTGAAGATCTTTCCATATCAATACATACAAAGCTTCCTGGTTCTTTTGTTTCAGCTATGTGACATTCCATTGAACAGTAAAGTATTTAATTATCCCTATCAATAGAAATTTAGATTGTTTCCAGTCTTTTCCTATTACTAACAATATACATGTGCTGAGTGAATGAATGAGCAAGCAAGTGAATGTTCAAATATATAACTGTACATGAATCATTTCCCATGTCTGCTAATATGTATGGGGTAAATTCTTTGAAGCAAAATTACTAGGTCAAAGATCATGCTCTTATAATGATAGATACTGCTAAATTGACTTTTGTGAAGGTTGTGCCAGTTTACACTCCCACACGGCAATGTCTGAGAGTGGCCAAGGCCCCTTAAAGACAGCTGTGGCAGTGGTGGGATGTCCTCTACAGTTGCCTCAATTGAAGTTAGTGCCCTGTGGGATCCATCTACACAGCTGGGCACTGTCAACCCTCTTTGATCCTAACATTCCTGAATCCAGGCCAGATCTTCTATTTCAGTTTTCTATGGCTGTGTAGAAAAATTACCACAAACCTAGCAACTTAAAACAACAGGAATTTATTACTCATAGTTTCATGGGTGAGGAATCCTGGTACAGGTTAGCTGGATCCTCTCCTCAGGGTCTCACCAGGCTGAATCTAGGTGCCAGCCAGACATGGCTGTGATCTCATCTGAAGCTCAGGGTCCTCTTCCAAACTCATTTGGGTTGCTGGCAGAATTAATTTTCTTAAAATTGTAGGATTGAGATCCCCATTTTCTGGCTGGCTGTTGATAGGGGATCTCTCTCAGCATCTACGGACTGCCCTCAGGTCCTAGCCATGTGGCCCTCTCATAAGATGGTAGCTACATCTGCAAAGCCAGCAGGAGAATCTCCCTCCAGTCTGCTATGGCAGAATCTTATATGACATAACCTAATTGATGGAATGATTATCCCACCATATTCACACATTCTGCCCATATAAAGGGAAGAGGATGATACAGAGTGTGTATAACAGGGGGCAAGAATTCAAGGGGCCATCTTAGAATTTTGCCTACCATACGTTTATTTGTCCCTGAGCCCAGCTTTGCTCAGCTGTTGGCTTCAGCATGTCTTCTGGTTCCTGCTGACATGGCAGCTGTCCCTGGTTCAGGGTTCTACATAACACCCACTCCATATATGTGTGCACCAGGGTCCCCCCTGTTTGGTCCTTGCCTAGATCATGCCTCAGTTTACTGATTGATGGCTGCACATCCATACTCTTCTAAAGATCAAATCATTTACCAGGTGGCTCTCTGTTGCCTGCCTCCAGCATTAAATGTCACTGCCTCAGCTAAGCAATTAAGTCTGGTCAGCCCTTCTGGGGTAGGATACAGAGTCTGTGGAAGACATGGGCCAAACACTAAGCCCATGACTACCAACCATGCAGGCCTCTTCCTTGCCCCTCCTCCCTCTCTTCGTTCTCAGAATACTCAATCTTGAAGGGGGCCCACACTGATTCATCAATGCTACTATCATCATGGTTGTGTTTTTAAAATGTATTTCTCCCAGATCTTTTGGTCCTCACACAGTCCCCTTTAGAATTTGAATGGCTAAATTAGTAGTACAACTCATCATCTTAACACACATTTCCTAAATTTCTTACACTTACCAAAAAAAAAAAAAAATGGATCCAAGAGTCTCTCTTTAACAGTCTCTCCTGCCAACCCTACTCCTCTAGCCCTTACTTTTCTACCAGCCTTCCCACTAGAGCATCACAACAGGAGTTACACAGCCTGCCCCCCCAAAACTTTTTTGATAAATTTTTTTATTGTTGACGCTATTACAGATGTCCCCCGCTCCCCCCCCCCCCGTTCTCCCCTCCACAAAATTCCTGCCAAAACTTGCCTTAGTTTTTGCAACTGTATTTGTAATGCTAAAGGCATTCTTCCCCCAAAAGAAATATTTTATGAGTCATCAGGAGACTTTTATCATGTAACCACATCTGAGACCATGGCTGTTTTCTAAGAAAATTTGGATATTTTGAAAATTTAGCTAGATAGGACTGAGATGTTTTCATCTGCAAATTCCTCTTTGGTGCAGATTAAAACTGTGTTAATCTTTTTCCATATAAATCACTATAGTTAAATTACACAACATGCAGAGCACTAAGAGAGGTTAAGTCCTTTACGGCTGGGACTAAGAATACCAGATAGACATTTGGTACAAACTCCTGTCTTGCCTTCACCGATGACTCCAAAGTTTATGAAGAGTAATATATGAAGAATCATCCTTAAATCATCCATGTGTAAATATGAATATCTCTCTATATTAGGTGCCAGGGTTGACTTTAAAGAAAGTGGCAAAATGTGCACCTATGTTTCTCTTCTACTAACTTGCCACCATGCCCCAAATCACACTGTAGATGCTTTCATGTTAGCCTTATAGGCTTTTTGCTCTTTGGGAGTCCCTCTATGTTATTTCTTTTTAAATTAAACATTTTATTTTGAGATCACTGTAAACTTAAATGCAGTTGTACGAAATAACACAGAGATTCCACGTATCCTTTAACTGCTTTCCCCCAATGATAACACCTTGCAAAACTATAGTACAATACCAGATCCAGGATATTAGCACTGCCACAATCAAGGTACAGAACAGTTCCATCATCACGAGGATCCCTCATATTGCCCTTTTATGGCAACACCCACTTCACTCCCATCTCATCCCTCCTTGACCCCTGGAAACCACTAATCTCTTCTCCATTTCTATGATTTTGTCAACAAAGCTATATAAATGGAATTATACAATATATAGCCTTTTGAGGTTAGCTTTACTGTAGATCCATCTAGGTTGTTATATGTATCAACAGCTTATATCTTTTCATTGCTGAGTGGTATTTCATGGTATGGTTATACCACATCTGTTTAAGTATTCACATGTTGAAGGACATATAGGTTGTTCCCAGTTTGGGGCTTTTATGAATAAAGCTGCTATAAACATTTATGTATAGGTTTTGTGTGAACATGCATTTTCATTTCTTTCATATAAATGCCCAGGAGTATAAGTGCTGGGTCATATCATAAATGCATATTTAGTTTTGTAGGAAACTGCCAAATTGTTTTCCAGGGTGGCTGTATCATTTTACATTCCCAGCAAGGTATGAGGGATCTAGCTATTTTGCATCATCACCAGCATTTGATGTTGTCATTATTTTTTATTTTAGTCATTCTGATGGTTTAGATTTCCCTAAAGGATAAGGATGTGGAACATCTTCTTGTGTACTTATTTGCCATCTGTATATCCTCTTCAGTGAAATGCCTCTTTATGTTTTTTATACATTTTCTAAGTGGCTCATTTATTGTTGTTTTTTTTTAAACTACTGAGTTTTGAGAGCTCTTTGTATATTTTAGATACCAGTCCTTTGCCAGATATATGGTTTCAAAATATTTTCTTCCAGTTTGTAGCTTGTCTTTTCATCTTCTTAGCAGGATCTTTCCCAGAGCAAAAGTTTTTTTTTTTTTTTTTAATTTTGTTGACGCCTAATCTGTCCATTTCCCCTTTATTGCTTGTGCTTTTGGTGTCAAGTCTAAGATCTCTTTGCCTAGCCCTACATCTTGACATTTCACCAAGCAGGATATACATTAGCTTCATCTGCAAAGTTAACTATTATCCTAACTTTTGATAGTACAGATTACTGCAGGCTGTTTTTGCATTTTATATAATGAGTCCCTTTAAAAATAGAAATATTATACCTCTGAAAAATGTAATGCCTTAAGATGTCATTGGCCAACACCTTATAATGGATTAGGTTATTATATAATTTTTTATATTTAATAATAAATTTGATAATATTACAAAATACTTTAAAGTTTATAACAGCCTTTCTCATGCTTTATATTATTTGTTCCTCACATGTTTTTATGAGGTGTATTATATCACTATTCTCATTTAAAGCAAGAAAACTGAGGCTCAGAGAAATTAAATGATTTGTCTAAGGCTACCCAGGTAATAAGCAGAAAGATTTAACAGCTTCAGGAGAAAGGGAGCTTCTTTGGCTTCCTGCCCTACCCCCATGTATCAATTTTAGAGAAGGTTCTGATTGGCTGTGATTTGGTCATGTGACAACCAAATACCTGTCAAGCGGAGGGCAGGGCACTGAGACTGACCTGCCCACCAGGGTCATGTGGACTTATGGAAGGTATCCTCATGTGACTCAGAGGAAGAAATGGGAAACCATGTTGGACATACAGAACTTCAGTTACCACAGTCCCGACCTAGTAGGGACAAAACCAGTTCTACCTATTTCTTAATTTTTATGGGAATGCTAAAATAACCAAAATCTCACTTTCTGTATCCACATTTTTATGACTCATTTTAACAGTTCAGAATCACATTTTGTAAAATTTGGAATGAACTACAGAGAACATTTATCTCATTATATAGATGAGGAAAAGAAGACTTAAAAGAAAATATGTTGCCCAATTTCATATAAATACTGCTTTGTGTGTTTTCCTCCATTTTCATTTATTATAAGAATATTATGAGAGTAATAATTTTAATGAAAAATAATGCAACATGCAGGATAAGTAAGTTCTAGAGATCTGCTGTATAACAAATATGTTAAGAGGCCAGATCTCATATTAAGTGTTCTTACAAAACAAAAACAAAACCTAAACCAGGAAACACCACAAAAGAACACAAGGAAGTTTTTTTTTTAATTAAATATTTTATTTTTTTTATTACAGTGTCCCAACTTTACCCCCTTTGCTCTAGTATGTTGACTGTGGTGATGGTATCACAGGTATATGCATATTTCCAAACCTATCAAGATGTACATATTAAATGTACGCAATTTTTATATGTTGGTTATACCCCAATAAAGCTAAAAAAAGAAAAAAATTGATAACCTCAATACTCTATACAATAAATATTTTCATGTCTATTCTAGTCTTTATCAAGATTCATATATACTTAGACATAGTTGTAAATCGGGTACATTGACTTTCAAAAAATGTTAAAAGGCCACCTATGCATTATTGTTTAACAACTATTAGAATATTTCTATACTGCAAAATTTGCAGGTAACTGGCCTGTACCTGCCACCTGGTGAGAGGTGGAAACCCCCTGCACAGTGGGAGTGCTTGTTTTTCTCTTGTTTCTCTTAAGCTGGATCAGTACCTCTTCCTGGCACAGAACTTTGACCTTGAGCAAAGTTGTGGAATGGGTGGAGGTCTCCAGAGTCCTCCATTTCTCCCTGTTAGAGCATATTATTCTTCCTCCAGTGCTGTTCTAGATCCTCATCTCTTCAGCTGTTAACTCTTCCTGGGGCTTGTACTTCCACTCAGAGTGTTGGCATCTAATGCCTGCTCAAGGATTCACTGATTGTTTTGATTTCAGCAGAAAATCATTCGAAGTGCCACCTCTCAGGAACATCATCATTTGAGAAGGGGACCCTTCTAAGATAGAAAAGTGTTCCTGAACTAAAGAAAGAAAGGAAACCTGTTTTTAGAGGGCCTTCTACTAAAAGACAGGCCCTGCTAGAGTACTGGGGCTGCAAAGACAGTAAGACCCAATCCCAGACTCCAACAAGTTCAGGTTCTCAGCTTCATTCCAGGTGCCTGTAGTAACCTCCAGTTATTTATAGGCTTCCCCATCTCTGGTTAGAACAATAAAGGGTCCTTGGACTCTCCATCAATAGGCCCTGTCAGATAAGCCATCTGTATCATCCCAGGTCCTGGCAGGAAGCAGATGGCACCCTCAGATTGGTAAATTGAGATGAGTTTAATAGACTATTTACAAAGGCATATCAGAGTGTAGGGAAACCACAGACCTGAAGGAGCAGAAGGTGGGAGTGGTTACTGGAATTTCAAGAGACAGTTCTGTGAAGAGGGCCTCTTGACAGGAGTGATGGCTTTTGGTTCAGGCATGCAACCAGCCAGCCCTCAGAGACCCAGTCAAGAGGCATTGGAGGGAAATAAATACACGGATCTCTCTCCTTCCAGCCTACCATCTCCTAGTGGTGACCAAAGGCAAGTGGAAGGCAGAGGGCATAGAAGCCCATTGACAGAGTCCAATGAGGTTGGCTTGCAGGGGCACAGATGGTAAAGAATAGAGTGGATCTAGAGTGGCAAAAGGAAGCCACCTGACATACTGTCTGCATTTAGAAATACTCTGCTGCAGTTCTGCCCAGGGTGGTTTCTACCTGTACTCCCAAGGGTAGGGGTGGACATGATGTGAGAGGGGTTTGGAGTGTTCTCCTGCCCTGAGTGTTCTCCACCCTAGCAGGAGGTGGAGCAACCTAAATGATCCTCTTCTGCCTGGGCTCTTGTGTTTTCTCTCTGTTCATCGTACACTGTCCACAAAAGGCCATGTTGCCCAGGAAGGAGGGTACCTGCTGTGGGCCCCCACCTGCAGGCAGGGGGCTAGCTTCCTGCACCCATCCTGCTAGCTCTGCTTCTTGTTCCTTCTTATTCCCTGAGTAGCTAGCTGCTTGTGGAAGTGGGCTGCCAGAAACCCCCTCCATGGCAAAATGCACAGGATCACACCCTTACCTGATTCTCTCAGGTTCCTCATGGCTTCTGGAAGTCAGGATGCAGTTCTCCTGTGTCTGTGAGGACTCCATCTAGACTGCCTGCCTCCCTGAGGTGCTCGCTTGTGCTTTCTCCACCCCTATGTCCCAGCTGTCCTCTGCTCCCTCTCCTTTTCCAGCTCAGTTCTTTATGCCTAGCCTGTAATGTGGGATCTGCTCTTCCTCTCTATAAAACTTAACCACTTTATAATTTAATAAAACAGGGTGTTAATTTATGAAATGAAAAATCTAAGAAGACTGGATTCATGGTTCATTTACAAGAAAACTTTTCTCCATGTAAGACATGAGAGAAGTAGAGATGGGGGGTAGCTAGGATACATGAGAGACTTTCATTATCCATTTTTCTTTCTATACATCCATATTTCAAGGATTTTACTTATTTATTTTTAGAAAGAGGGGAAGGGAGGGAGAAAGAGAAGGAGAGAAACATCAATGCATGCATGAGAGATACATCAACTGGTTGTTTCACGCATGTCCCCAGCTGGGGACCTGGTCCACAATCCAGGCATGTATCCTGACTGGGAATTGAATCAGTGACATTTTGGTTCACAGGCCAGCTCTCAATCCACTGAGCCACACTAGCCAGGGCTATAAATCCATTTTTACTATTTGGAGGTTTTTAAACCAAATTCATGCATTACTTTTAAAAATTTATAACACTGTTTTAAAAAGAATTGAGGCTAATCATAACTAGTTACTTTGAATGATATATACAGTAGAAGCACAGTACAAATTGTAGACGCATTACACAAAACTGACAATGAAGAGCTAGGGCAAAGCCACTGAAGAGGGATTTCAGATTTCTTGCTTCAAGAGGAGTTGGGCCCTGCATATTTTCCGAGCAATGTCAGGAGTTTGTATGGAGACCTGAGTTAGCTAGCATGGGTGTTTGATTTATTTTCCTGATGCTCTGTCCTCCTGCATGTGTAGGTGCTCTGGGATGCTGTCCAGTCAGCATCCCCCTAATTGGTGTTCAATGTGTCTTCACCACTTGGTTGGAGACCCCACTACAGCACTGAAGCTTCCACATTTCATTTAATAGGTGATGTTGTGGACTGACAGGCAGAGGAGTTGTGATTTATACTCTGGAGTCATTTAAATATTTGTTAAGAGCAAGCCTATTCCTAATCAAAACTCTAAGCATGTAATTTGTTTCTGCCACTGTTCCATCATCCTTTACTACCTTGTCTACCATTCTGAGGACAGAGGGAGACAACATCCATAGGCCTATCCTGAGGAGACTTGCTTCTTTTTCTCCCTCCCCTCCATACTTTCAGACAATTGGTTTGCTGAAGTTCTGGTTACCGGCCTTCCAAGGGGAACAAAGCTAAGAGGCTAGCAGTAAGTGTTGGTTAAGGCTGAACCTGACTAGTTTTGTGAGGTGTGGGAGATATTAAAATGTGTCAGTGAGTTAACTGTTAACTAGGGATACCTGTAGATTTGTGTGAAGAACAATAGCTCAACAACTCTGTAAAACAAGACTGCAAGTGTCTTACCCTAATGGGTATTAAAACTTGCTATGAAGCTAATGTAATCAAAAGAATAGAGCATTGGCACAAGAACAGACAAATAGATCAGTGGAATAGAACAGAGAAGAAAGTAATGGATTTTATGGGAACTTAATATAGTGTATAATAAAGGTGGTGTTTCAATTCAGTGATAGTTTATTTAATAAATTGTACTAGAATGGCCTATTACATGGAAAATAAAGTCAGAACCCAATTTTTTAGTTATAGATGGATTAGATGCAAAAGTAAAGCAAACAAATATTCAGGAGGAAGTAAGTTTAGGAGAATATTTACATAATATTTAAGTAGAGAGATCTTCTTAAATAATACAAGAAACTCAGAAGGCATAAAGGAAATGAAACAGGTTTGATAATGTAGATAATTAAAATTTTCCAGTGGAAGAAGACACTGAAAAAGTCAAATGGTAACTAATAGGTTGTGAAAAAAAGTTGCAACAAGTTTCAGATAAAGAATTTATATCCATAAACTCCATGAGTTGAACTACGTGAAATTACTAATAATCAACTGTTTATGACCAAAAAGAATGATAATTTCAGTATTTCAACTCAATACATAGGGCTTGCTTTTATTTAATACATGTTTGCAGGAGAGGGCTTCCATACACTGATAAGAAAAAGACAAACAAACTACTAGAATAAAAAGTAAGGACTATATAAATTATAAATAGGAAATTCAAAGAAAATATATATAGCTAATATATAAATACATGATTATAAGAACATAAATATATACACATATTCATGTATAAAAGTGAAAGTAAAATAATAGGAGGATGGCTACTATCAAAGAAACAGAAAATAACGTGTTGTGAGAAATTAGAACCCTTGTGTACTGTTGGGAAAAATGTAAAATGATATGGCTGTTATGGAAAACAGTATGGTGGTTCCTTTAAAAATTAAAAATAGAATTATATATAGCCTAGTAATTCCACTTCTGGGTATATATCCAAAAGAATTGAAAGTAGGCTCTCAAAGAGATATTTGTATACCAATGTTCATAGCAGCATTGTTCACAATAGCTAAAAGATGGAAGCAACCCAAGTGTCCACTGGCAGATGAATGGATAAACAAAATGTGGTATATCCATACTAAAGTGGGTTTCTGGACCTAATTCTAATGTGGGAGGGGTTTGCCCCCAGTAAATAATTCTCAGACACCAGCAAGGTATCCAAGAACTTAACTCAATTCTGATATTATCTACTGAGAGCTAGCATCAGATTCCACAGGTTAAGCATTCAGTCATACAATACTCCCCCTCCACACACATACACTTCAGACACCAGATGCAAACCCTGTGCTTCTGATCAACTGGCCATAGATTGGAGGATCCAATGGCCTCGTCCTTGGGTATAATTACTTTGCTAGAGCAGCTCAGTGAACTCAAGAAAAAACTCATTTATTCACTATATTCACTAGATTGTCAATTTATTACAAAGGATATTAAAGGATACAAACCAAGGCCATCATAAACAAAGCAACAAACAACAAGTGTTGGAAAGGTTGTGGAGAAAAGGGGACCCTAGTGCACTGTTGGTGGGATTGCAGACTGGTACAACCACTATGGAAAGCAGTATGGAATTTTCTAACTAAAAATGGATCTACCTTTTCACCCAGCAGTTCCACTGCTAGGATTATATCCTAAGAACCCTGAAACACCAATCCAAAAGAACCTATGCAGGGACCGGGAAGATGGCGGCACAGTAGGAAGGAGCATATTTCACTTCCCCCTACACACAGGAGAATATCCTGGCCAATTTACATCGGAACAGAGCAAACAGCCATCAGAAACACAGCATATTTGAAATCAGGAGATCAAAAATTGTAGTGGACACTGAAAAACCAGACGGTAAGGAGAGTACTTTAGAACAATAAGAGCCCAAAGGGCAGTGCGGACAGCAGGGCCAGGTCTGAGGCCCGGGCTGGCTCTTGCCAGGCTGACCACAAGATTAGGGAGGGAGCTGGGTCAACTGCTCCCTCCCCAGCCAAACAAAATTTTAGCTGCACTGGGATAAACCCTGTTGCTTAACATCTCACAGAGAGGAGTTGGGGTCTCAGTGGCAGACAAGCTGGGGGTGTGAACACCCATGCATATCCCAGGGAAGGACTGCATACCAGAGCTTGCCTGGTTGTTGGCAGCCAGCACCATTGGGACAGCCACCCACCCGAGCTCCCGGGACCTTTGACTCCTGGCACGCGAGGGACAGCTGCAAGCCTGAGCTTGCAGGAGCCCGGTGCCCACGGGTCCTTTGGCTCCTGGTGCCATTGGGACAGCCATGTGCCTGAGCTCGAGGGGGAGCCCAGCGCCCGTGGGATGGCTGCTCTCCTGAGCTCGCTGGCACCCGGCGCCATTGGAACAGGCGTGCACCCACGGGACGGATGTTCGGCTGCTCGCCTGAGCTCCTGGGGCCTTCGGCGCCTGGTGCCATTGGGACAGCCACGTGCCTGAGCCCGCCATCCATCGGGGATGATTGCACAAGGATTGGCGCCCGAGTGTGACCGCAGGTGGCTGCGAGATCATAGGCACCTGCGTGCAACTGGGATAGGCACACGCTTCCTCAGAACGTACACCTGAGGCCCTGGGCGAAGAGGCCCAGGACTAGCTCTGAGGACAGTAGCGCAAAGATAGCTGAGTGCTGAACAGGGAGAAAAGCGATACTGTCACCCCTAGGCTATTGCAGCCAGCAAGACCAGAAACACCAGCTCAGCAAGACTGAAAACAGCAAGAGTTGTTTTTTTTTTCTTTTTTCTTTTTTCTTGTTGCTTTTTTCTTTTTTCCTTTCTTTCTCTTTTTAAATTTTAATTTTTCTATTATTTTTCATTATTTTTATCTTTTTTTACCCCTTAATGCCCTTTGCTTTGCGTATCTTCTTTCTTGCCTTATTCCTTCTTCCTTTCTTTCCAATTTAATCTCTTCTTCTTTCCTCTTTTTTTCTTTTTCTTTCTTCTCTTCTTTCTTCTCTTTCCATTTTTTCCTCTTTTCTCTTTTTAAATACCCACAAGTAAGACAAAAACAAAACAAAACAAAACAACAACAAAAAAACCAACCCTGGAACTGTGGAAAAACCAGAGATGATCCCCAGGAGGGAGCATTTCAACAGATAAGACAGTGGAACCTGTGAACACCAGGATACCTGAAGCAGACAGCACCAATGAATCTCACAAGTATTCTACCACAGAAGTTCACACCATAAACCCAGGGAGCCAGAACAGACCAATTTAAGAAGCTAAGGCTAATAAGAAGAACCTCAAAAACAATGGAAAGACAAAGAAATAAACCCCAAATGAAAGGAAAGGAGGAAGCCCCAGAAAGAATGCTAAATGAAATAGAGGCAGCTCAACTGTCAGATTTTGAGTTCAAAACAATGGTTGTCAGGAAGCTCCACGACCTCTCAATGAGCTACCAGAAACTACAGGGAAGCTATGATGAACTCACTGCAAACTATATCAACATGAAAAAGGAAATAGAAACTATCAACAAGGGCCAAGAGGAAATGAAGAGTACAATTTCTGAACTGAAGAACACAGTGGAAGGAATGAAAAGCAGAATTGATGAAGCAGATCGGATTAGCAAGTTGGAGGACCAAGCAGAAAAAAACACCCAGAAACAGCAAGAAAAGGAAAAGAGGCTCAAAAAGAATGAAGAGGGATTAAGAGAAATGCAAGACAATATGAAACGTAATAATATCCATATAATAGGGATACCAGAAGGAGAAGAAGAAGAGCAAGGGATAGAAAACCTATTTGAAAAAGTAATGATGGAAAACTTCCCTAATTTGATGAGAGAAAAAGTCACACAAATCCAGGA
>PVKU01015981.1:0-16290 GCA_004027475.1 Anoura caudifer | reverse complement strand
AAAAATGCTAAATGTTGCTGAGGGTGTGGAAAAATTGAAATCCATGCACACCATTCATGGAAATGTAAACTGGCACAGCTCCTATGGAAAATGGTATGGAGGTTCATCAAAATAGTATAAATAGAACCACTCTATCAGTTCTTTCCACTTTCCACTTCTGAATATGTATTCAAAAGAATTAAAATCAGGTTCTGGAAAAAAAAAAAAAAAAAAAAAAAAAAGGTTATTTTCAGATTTTGCTCAGCTACCTTGATAATTTTTTTAAAAAATTTTAAAAATCTTTTACTCTTTCTTAGCATCTCCATTATGGTAACACTGTCAGTGAAGAATCACAATATGTAAAAACTAGAAGACTTCCAGTCAAGATGGAAGCATAGACAGACATGACTCACCTCTTCACACAACCACATCAAAATTACAACTAAATACAGAACAACCATCACTCAGAATTGTCAGAAATCAAGTTGAGTGGAAGTCTGACAACTACAAAATTGAAGAAACCACATCCACCCAGGCTGGTAGGAGAGGCAGAGACGTGGAATGAGCTGGTCCCTGACCCAAGTGTGGTAGATAAAAATAGGGAGGGATATCTCAGGTGCAAGGAGTTCCAGCTATACACTACGACCCCCATCCCAGGGTTCCAGTGCCAGGCAGATAAGTCACCACAACATTTGGCTGCAAAACCTAGTGGGTATTGAGTTGGTGGAAGAAACTGTTAGAGCCCCAGGAAGTTACTCTTAAAGAACACACACAAACTCACCCACTCAGACACACTCCCCCTGAGCTCCAGCACCCAGGTAGCAGCATGAAAGGCATCAGTGACATACAGGGAGGAAATGAAGTATCTGGCATCAAGGCGAGCAGAGGCCATTGTCCCTTTTCTAAATACTTCCCCCACAGAGTCAACAGGCTGGTACCACATCTGAGACTCCACCAACCTCAGTGTTAACCAGGCTGGTTAACACTGTTAGATGTGACATGGAGATCCCCAGAGACTCTACCCCACCCAATTTACGGGCCCACCCAAGCGGCTTTTTTATATGAAAGGCTGGTCTTGGATTACGCTGCACAACTTCCTAAATTCTATCAAGCAACAGCTGGCCTCTGTGAGCCCTAGGCTTGGCACTAGTAGCAGCCAGTCTAGATTCACAGCTTGGCTTTGCCTGGGAATCTCTAAGCCACGTACAAGTAGCAGCCATTTCAGATTGCTTTACAGCTCAGGCTGGGTGGCCCTGGGGAAAACACAGGTCAGGGCTGACCTTGGCCTGTACCACCCAGGAAACCCCAAGGCCAGCACACCCAGTGGACAGCTACAGACCATGTCGGAGTACTGCCACCCTGCCCCTGCACAGCTGATCCTCCACAGAAGGTAGAGGTTGATGGTCAATGGTCACAGCCAATCCTTGCAGCTTACTGGCCTGGGAAAATTCCTCCCACTAACCCATCAACAACAACGAAGGCTCAACTACAAGTGGAGGGTGTACACAGCTCACATGGTGGGCACACCTTGAGTACCCACCTTGGGTGATAGGGAAGGCTGTGCTACTGGACCCTACAGGACACCTAATACATTAGACCACACTACCAAGATGGGGAGTCACAGAAGCTCTACCTAATATGTAGAAACAAACAAGGGGAAGCTGCCAAAATGGGGAGACAAAGAAACATCACCTAAATGAAAGAATGTATCAAAACTCCAGAAAAAGCTAAACAAAATGGAGATAAGCAATCTATCAGATGCATAGTTCAAAACACTGGTTATAAGGATGCTCAAGGAACTTAGTGAGGAACTTAACAGCATGAGAAAGATCCAGTCAGAAATGAAGGATACACTAACTGAAATAAAGAACAATTTACTGCCCTGGCTGGTACGGCTCAGTGGAATGAGTGCTGGCCTGCGAACCCAAAGTCACTGGTTTGATTCCCAGACAGGGTACATCACCTGGACTGGAGGCCAAGTCTCCAAATGGGGGCATGCGAGAGGCAACCAATCAATGTTTCTCTGGCATATGGATGTTTCTCTCCCTCTCTGTCTTCCTTCCTTCCCTTCTCTCTAAAAATAAATTAATTTTTTTTAAAAGAACAATTTACAGGGAAACAATGGTAGAGTGAATGAAGGTGAGAATCAAATCAATGATTTGGAACATAAGCAAGCAAAAGACAATGAATCAGAACAACAAGAAGAAAAAAGAATCCAATAAAATGAGGATAGTATAAACAGCCTCTGGGACTTTTATAAATCCAACATTTGCATCATAGGGTTGCCAGAAGAAGAAGAGAAAGAGCAAGAAATTGGAAATCTATTTCAAAAAATATTGAAAGAAAACTTCCCTAATTTGGTGAAGGACCTAGACATGCAAGTCCAGGAAGCACAGAGAGTCCCAAACAAGATGGATGAAAAGATTCCCCACTCTAAGACACAACGTAATTAAAATGCCAAAGGTTAAAGATAAAGAGAGAATCTTAAATTCAGCAAGAGAAAAGAAGTTAGTTACCTCCAGGCGAGTTCCCATAAGACTGTCTGCTAATTTCTCAAAAGAAACTTTGTAGGCTAGAAGGGACTGGCAAGAAATATTCAAAGTTGTGAAAAGCCGGGACCTACAGCCAAGACTGTTGTACCCAACAAAGTTATCATTTAGAATCAAAGAGCAGATAAAGAACTTTCCAGACAAGAAAAAAATAAATGAGTTTATCATCACCAAAACATTATTATATGAAATGTTAAAGGGACTTACTTAAGAAAAAGATCAAAACTATAAATAATAAAATGTCAATAAATACATATCTATCAATAATAGAGTCTTAAAAACAAATTAAGCAAACAAGAAGAACAGAAACAGAATCATGGGTACAGAAAGCATTTTGATGGTTGTCAGATGGGAGGAGGATGTGGGGGAATGGGTGAAGAGGCAAGGGGATTAAAAAGTACAAATAGGTAGCCACAGAATAGCCATGGGGGTGTAAAGTACAATACAGGAAATGGAGTAGCCAAAGAACTTCTATGCATGACCTGTGGGCATAAACAATGGTGGGACGATTGCCTGAGGGAATGGGGATGGAGGAGGGTAAAGAAGGAAAAATCAGGACAACTGCAATAGCATAATCAATAAAAAATAATTTTTTAAAAAGTAGAAAAAAAACCTTAAGTTATATAATCCAATGTTCTCAATATTTAAAACATATAAAACCTTGAGGAACTTACTAACATAGAGGTTCCAGGGCCTAACCACAGAGACACTGATTCAGTTATTTGGGGGTAGATCCTAGAACTCTACATTAATAAGCAGCCCAGGTGTTGCTAAAACAGATAAGTCATGAGTCAAAGCTTGAGAATAATAAGGTACTGTCTTACTTAATGGATAAAGAAATTTAAACTTGGAAAGCTTAATGATTTTACATCACATAATCAGCAGTGGCAACGAAGATACTAAATCTTGAATATTAAGTACTAATATAAAATAATGATTTCAAGAACAAATACAAAAAATAAAGGTTCTAATCAAATTCAAGATAGTATTAGTCTACTAGCTTTGTAAGGAACACTGACTCTGATCTTCTTCCAAAGAGTTTCAAATTTTCACACGGAAGTCAAAGTGTATCTCTAAGCAGATTCAGTTACCTGTGCTTCTGCTACATGTGAGGGATATTATGCAGTCTATTTATTGATTTGTGTGCCTATCTCTCCACCTTAGACTATAATTCACCAAGGGCAAGGATGAGGTCTTATTAATATCTTATTTAACATCTAAAGAAGTACCAGAATGCCAAAGAGACAATAATCAATCCCCTTTTGCTGTTGGTGGAAGTTAAATATGTCACTCTATTTTATAATGGCAGACCACTCAAGAAGAAATATGAAAACTTTTTTTTCAAATGGAATGAGACTACAAACTTGAATAGGTAGTCAGAAGACAGAGCACTGCTCCTGGCTCTGTCACTAACTAAATATGCGTCCTTAGGCAACACACTTCACCATCTCTGGCTATTACCTCATCAGAAATAAAGATTGAACTACATTTCTCTCCCTGTGAAGCAGGGAATTTTCTAATATACATATCATGCTAAAAAAGAAAATAAGAGCAGAAAAAAAGCAAAGGCTTTAGAGCCAGAGATCTGATTTTGAAACTTGGTTTTGTGACAAGCTAGAGGCAGGACTTAGTCAAGTTACTTAATATTGTTAGTAAAGTGCGGATAGTATCTGTGTCACATGTATAATGCACCTTATCTCAATGCCTGGCACACCTAGAAGTTACTCAACATGCTCCTTCCCCATCTAAATTTAAACCTATGATTTGAAACTCTGCCAGGATTGTAAACACACTGATAAACTCAAGTATTAGCTGTAAATAGCAATATACACTATGTTAAATCTGCAGTGAACATTAGAACAAAAGGATAGGTGCTTCTGTCATCGTTGAAAAGAGCATATTATTTTGTTTGACTCTATTGAAATCTTATTGTTTGTGATCATACACTATTGTCACAAACAGGGTGAGCAAGCAACTCTACGGTAGCCTGGCCTTAGGAAAACAGCAGTGGGACACTTTGCTCATCAGCAGTGGGGACAGAAGGTATCACATGACTCCTGTCCTACCACAAGGATCTGCTACTACCTCTACTAATCTTTTTAGAACCATTCTCAGCTCTGTGCTCAACTCTAGAAAATACTATATCCTCAGCTGAGTTAAGAGTTCTCTTCCTGACAAGCTGGTTTTAGATCCCTCTACACTTGCATTTCTGTGAAATGACATGTAATGCCAAGAATTAACTCCAAAGGCTTAGAAATAATTTTTGGATTCCTGCTATCTCAAGAAGATTAGGCTCTACCAGCCATAGGTAAAAAGGTTCTATCAAATCATTTGGTTTTGCTAATGCCAGTTCATGGCCCAGTTAGAACTGCTACTTACACAATTTTGTAATAATTTGGATTACGAAGAGAAAATATATATATGATTAGTTCATGTAATGTTTAATGTGTATAAAATCAGTTAAACTATATACTTATAAGAAGAATCAAGTATTTTAGTAACTCAAATATTTTGAGTTAAGTAGTTTAAAGGAAATTCAGTTTGATACAACTATCTATGCAGTTCTTCATTTTAAGAATTCTCTCTCAGAAAGTAACAACTATGATCAATTCCTTTGCTTCATCCAATAGATTTTCTACTTTGTTAAGGGATTAATATATATGTGTTTAGCAAAAGCATGGCTGAAGTATTTTTTTTATCAGTGTTGTAGTTCCCAATGTGCTACCAAAACAGGTCTACTTATGAGCTTCAATTCAGATGTTCAACTGTATTTTTCTAAATAGCAAATCTGCTTTTCTTAGTGATACAAAAGCTAATGTACACCATATCTGAAGGCATTATGTTTTAATCAACATAAAAGTAGATATTAATTCTATAACAAAACTGACTTATAGAGACACAGAATCTAGAACATTCATAATAAACATTTAAGTATTCACGAAAAAATAAGTAAATCAAGCTTTTGGGAGTTTTTTTTATGTCTAATGTATCCATAGTGTTTTTCAGATTAATCTATTTCATTAATGATTTATGACATTGTAATTAAAAGTCTGGCACATACATACTTCGATTCCCCAACTTACAGTTCATAAGATCTTCATTCTAAAGAATTAAGTAACCTAAAGCATATTCAATAACATAAAATTTCACATCATCACTACATAAAAACTACTTACCTAAACATGGCTGTACAGATTTAAGATGAAGGTGCCACATATGGAGAATAGAGTAATTATTGCTGTCCTTTTCGATTACTACTAGAAAAAACTTTTCTGAAAATGGTGGTGGGCGATAGCCTATTGTTCAAAGGAAAAGAATACTTAAGTTAATGTTCCTATAGAGTTAAAAAAAAAGATACTTTCTAAAAACATCTCTTAATATGTCTAAAAGGTGGGAGGGAAAAGGAAGAATAGACATTTGGAAGCAGTTTTATATAATTTTTGTGCCAAAAGTTAGATAGCGACCAAAGACTAATGGGGCTACGTCAGAAGTATACAAAATCCAGCATGAAGGGACATGTACTGGTCAAAGGTCGGACAATATGAGCATAATAAAAATGAATACAATCTATTAAAAACATTGATATATATTTTTTCGTTTGAATGCCTTTTATTTTTTGACCCATTTTTAGTTTTTTTTTATTTTTTTAATTATATTTTATTGATTATGCTATTACAGTTGTCCCATTTCTCCCCCATCATTCATTCCCCTCCACCCTGCACACCCCATCCCACCCACATTCCCCCCTTTAGTTCATGTCCATGTGTCATTAAGTTCTTTAGCTTCTACATTTCCCACACTATTCTTGCCCTCCCCCTGTCTATTTTCTACCCACCATCTATGCTACTTATTTTCTGTAACTTTTCCCCCTCTTTCCTCCTCCCACTCCCCTGTTACTAACCCTCCACATGTTCTCCATTTCTGTGTTTCTGTTCCTGTTCTAGCTGTTTGCTTAGTTTGCTTTTGTTTTCAGTGTGGTTGTTAATAACTGTGAGTTTGCTGTCTTTTTACTGTCCTATTTTTTTATCTTCTTTTTCTAAGTCCCTTGAACATTTCATATAATAAGGACTTGGTGATGAACTCCTTGAACCTGACCTTATCTGAGAAGCGCTTTATCTGCCCTTCCATTCTTAATGACAGCTGTGCTGGACAGAGCAATCTTGGATGTAGGTCCTTGCCTTTCAAGACTTCAAATACTTCTTCCCAGCCCCTTCTTGACTGGAAGGTCTCTTTTGAGAAATCAGCTGACAGTCTGATGGGAACTCCTTTGTAGGTGACTGTCCCCTTATGTCTTGCTGCTGCTAGAATTCCCTCCTTCATTTTAATCTTGGCTAATGTAATTACAATGTGCCTTGGTGTGTACCTCCTGGGGTCCACCTTCTTTGGGACTCTCTGAGCTTCCTGGATTTTCTGGAAGTCTATTTCCTTTGGCAGATTGGGGAAGTTCTCCTTTATTATTTGTTCAAATAAGTTTTCCACTCATTGCTCTTCCTCTTCTAGTACCCCTATAATTCTGATGTTGGGATGTTTAAAGATGTCCTGGAGGTTCCTAAGCCTCTCATTTTTTTTAATTCTTGTTTCTTCATTCTTTTCTGTTTGGTTGTTTCTTCCTTCTGGTCCACTCCATTGATCTGAGTCCCAGTTTTCCTCCCATCACTATTGGTTCTCTGTGCATTTTTCTTCATTTCACTTATTGTAGCCTTCATTTGTTCATCTAATTTGTGACCAAAATCAACCAATTCTGTGAGCTTCCTAATCACCGATGCTTTGAACTGTGCATCTGATAGGTTGGCTACCTCTTGGTCACTTAGATAAATTAGCTCTGGGGCCCCTATCTGTTCTCCCGTTTGAGCCATCCTTGTTTTTTTTTTTTTTTTTGGGGGGGGGGGGGGGGTCTGGTGGCAGCTATTACATAGTGAGGGGCGGAGCCCTAGGCATTCACCAGGGCGGGGTCCAAGAGGGAACAATGGCAGTTCCTCCGCTGTCTTGTGGACTCCAGTCCCCTCCGAGGCTTTCCCCAAGTGCCCACTGGCGCTGATTTCTGTGTGGGCAGGCTTGTGGATGTTCTAGCACCCCATGAGTCTCTTCAATGAACTCTTCGGTGAGGCTGGGATTCCCTCCCGGCACCCCAACTCTCACAAGTGTTCTCAATCGGTGCTTTTTAGGCTTTATTCTCAGCGCTGGGGCCCTGTGCTATGCAGTCTGTCTTGCTGCCCGTTTTAGCCTGGTTTATCTGCATGTGAATGTGTGGCCGTGGTCAGCTGCTTTGTGCGCCTCACTTGGTCTGCTGGTTGCCTCCCTGCACCCGGTAACCACCACCTGTGTGCCCAGGACCACCAGCTACCACTTCTTCCCTTGGCAACCCCTCTCTGCCGGCTGCCGACTCTGCCCCTCTTACCCGTCTGGGTGAATCGTTGTCAGACTTCTGTACAATTCAATCCTTTATCTGTTCTGGTTGGGGTTTTGGGGTTTTTTTTTTTTTGGTTCTATATTTTTGTTGTCCTTAATCTTGGTTGTGAGAGGAAGCACAGTGTGTCCACCTATGCCTCCATCTTGGCTGGAAGCACACTGATATATATATATTTTTTTAAATTCATAAAAATACCAAAAGAGGAAGAGAGGGCACACAAGAAAGAAAGGAAAAGAAGAACAAGAAACTATAGAAGGACAGAAAGGAAGAGAAAGACAGGAAAGACAGACATACAGAGAGCAAGAAAGGGGGGGATGGTACAAGAGTTGAAACAGTCTCATTGGACGATCCTTTGCATATCTGGGAGTTAACTTCTTATTTGAAAAATTAGCAATTAAAAGGAAAAATGCAATAAACATTTATCTTATTTTCCTATATGGAAACATTTTTTTTTTTTAATTCATGGGAGAGGGGCAGTGGTAATGGAGCAGAAAAGACTTCTTAGAAATTTTATGCATTTTTTTATGAAAAGACATTATTTAAGGACATAATTTTCTGTTAGTCATGTATGTAAACTGTACTCTTCATATATGAAAATGATATCTACACAGGAGAACAAAAGTTTCCTTAACAGTGAAAATCCATAATGACAACTCAGTGGCAATTAGCAGTGCTTGGGTCCAGATTGTGGTCTCCAAATCCCATTCTCCACTGAAAGAAACAGTTTGGAGCAATGACTCCATTCTTTTATTTTTTTAAGACTTTATTTATTTATTTTTAGAGAGAGGGGAAGGGAAAGAGAAAGAGAGGGAAAGAAACATCAATGTGTGGTTGCCTCTCATGCACCCTCTACTGGGGACCTAGCCCACAAACCAAGCATGTGACTGGACTAGGAATCAAACCTGCAACCCTTTGGTCCACAGGCCCATGCTCAGTCCACTGAGCTATGCCAGTCAGGACCCAATGACTCCATTCTTACACAGGATATCTAAAAGATGAGCCTAGAACATCTAGTTGTGCCCACAACCTCACTCCCCTCTGACATCTGTCACTCTTTTTTCTGTATCTATGAGTCTGTTTCTATTTTGTTTGTTAGATTTATTTTGTACATTAGATTCTACATATGAGTGAATTCATATGAGATTTGTCTTTTCTTTGACTGGTTTATCCATGCTGTCACAAAGGGTAGGAATTCCTTCTTTTTTTTTTTTTATTTTTATAGCTAAGTAGTACCATAAATAACATTTCTTAACAGAAGTCTATGTTGCCAATGAAAGTGTCTTTCAAAATGTAATCAGCCACATGCCCTCTAAATCTACAAACAAGCAATTCTGACAGAACTGGTATATTTGCTAAAAACATGAGAATGATGACTTATATAAAGAGCTATACTCGAAAAACTTTCTGAAGGCCTTTTTTTTTTAAAGATTAAGGTAAGTCAACTCAAGACTATTTTTTAAAAGTACCTTGTGATGGCTGAAAAAATACTTCTGTTTCCTTTTTCTCCAAATCTTCCTTATGTGGTCTATATCCTATAATAAAGTCTTCTTGAAACACATGAAGCAACTGTGTATTTGAACCACACTACAAATATGAAAAAAAATGAAGTTTTTAATTTTAGAAATTCCTTAACTCCCACATACCTCCACCCCAAGAACACTAATGTAGAAGAAATAAATCTCTCAAATAATTTCTACTCTTGATCTACTGACTAATTGAAGAGAGAAAAAAGCAACAGGGAAAAAAAAAATTAGAATTACCTGGGCAGAGAAAATACTTTCAAAGATGCTAAAACCAATAGCAAAGATGAGGAATTCTAATAAAAATCAATCAGATTTCTCAAAAAAAAAATCAAAAAACAAAAACAAAACACAGTTAAGTGAACAATACTAGTTGAGCTCAAAAGTATTGGGTCTCCTGCCTGGCTAGAAAAGGCAAAGCTAAACATGTAAGGCACACTAATACAGGATTCCTTTGGTTTTCACAATTCCTTCAAAATAAACAAAAACCAGAAATGTTCTCAAAGTACAATACATACTCCCAATAAATGTGTCTGGTGGGAATTATAAGGAACCCTAAAATAACCAGTGAGGATGGCACATCTCTGGAGAAATGTACTCACATGTAACTATGGTTTCTAGAAAGATGGGTGAAGCATCACTGTCAGCTGCTATGCTATATAATCATGTTTTTAGAACAGAGAATAATAAAGACAATCACAAATGGTGACTCAGAATCACAAAAAAATGAACAGAAAATCAAGGAAAGGCTAAATTCAAACAAAAGTCTATTATGGAGTGTGCCAAGACAATTAGATAGCCGCTCCACAGATTTCAAGGTAGAAATACGAAAAAAAAAATCTTTTTACATCATAATGTAAAAGGTCCCTCGCCCAGAGGAAAACAGTAAGTGGAAAAAAGGAAATAAAAGGAAAAGGGTACTCTCTTCATAGATATGGAAATCATATCATGCAGTACATTGGGCACAAACCTAGAATGACTTAAACTTTATCATTTATAAAAAGCTTAAGTCATTTATCAGTGTTTCCAGTTTACCAGCCCATGTATTAAAGCTAGCCAGTACTAGAAGGGAAAAATTGTGAGCAAGTATGAAGTGAAAAGCAGAATGCTAGTGACTATCATCAATTCACAATATTTAATATGCTATAGTAACACCCTGTGGTAAAGAGTAAAGAATGGGCTAAAGTGGGGGATGAATTTAATACCCCCTCCATTAAAAATTAAGACATCTGTGGAAACGAAGGCAATCCACTCTCCTACCATATCCCTATGGAATAGAAAAAGGAATCACATACTGAATGTGTAAGAAAGGCATTGTACTAAGGGATAGAGAAGTTGAGGATTTCCTAGGAGGCATTAGTAATTTGAGTCTAGCATCCACAGATCTGTTGCCAAGAACTGAAGTGGTAATTTCTCTACATTGGTGAAAATTACTATATTTTCCCCTTAAAATGTGCAAGGCGCCATGACATAACTCTGCAGTTGTTTCTAAATATGACTGGCTCTTTCTTCATCCCCTTGCTTGAAAATATGGGTAATTTCCTCACCAAAGTAATCTTTTTTAATATTTAGGAAGACTATATTAGTTCTATCTCTTAATTCATAAACATGATCCTAAAGAAACAAATATCCTGAGAGCTAGAATGAGCTTACAAACTACCTACAGGGAGAAGGGTCCTCACTTCCTCAGTGGCAGCTGGGGACGAACACTGGCCACACATAAGACCTGTGGTTAGAAAGTAAATGCATATTTTGACCTTATTTTCATCTGCATTTTAATGGACCTCATAGAAATATTTAATACTCAGCCTAACAACACTAACACCCAAAAGATGAAGTCACCCTGTACTGAGCTGAACTGAGTAACAATAACGGAGAAACCACAAACCAAGCATCTGTGCAGCAGTACCGTATTTCCCTTCATGGCTTCCCCAACTGAAGCAGATAATCTTTAAACAAGAAAATATGACCATAGATACAATTCAATTGTATCTATGTAGAAGAAGAATTCCTAAATCATTAGATATTTTTCACTACAAGAATTAAGAGAAGTGGGCTACTGTATTTAGTACCAAACAAGAGATTATTTTGAGAATGAAATATAAAATACTGGGATAAAGTATATTAATATCACCAATTCACAAGCATGTTTTTACTTGGTTGGTTATTGCATCAAGTTCAATAATGCAGCCAGGTCGAGCAGTAGACTGTTGGCTCACAATATTAAATACTTCTCCAATAAGTTTCTGTAAATAAAAAACACAAAATGTTAATAATCAATAGTTTATGAATCTACTGTCAACATGATACAGCACCTCACACATTAAAGGTCCCTTTAAATTAACTGATTGACAGTAACAATTCAAATAGTCAAAGAAATACTTCAACCTGTTACATGCAGTCTTATTATCGTTTTTTTAATTAAGCAGTTAAAAAATCAATAGTGCTTACATAAATCTTTTAACATGTCTTCTTCAATTTGCAACCTTAAAGCTCCAAGACAGACACTGCAATAAAATTCCCGAGTTTTTTAAATTGCTGAGTTTGCTTTCAATAATACCAGAAAAGTAAAAATTATAATAAATTCTGGTTTTGGTATAAATATTTAAACTTAAAATAATGTTGTCAGTTTTAATATACTTTCAACTTGCAATACTTTTCAACTACTTTAATGTTCTAGATAAAAATTAACCATTAAAAAATACAGAAACATGATTACAGAGTAAACATTCCTCCTCAAAATATGACATGGTTCATCATGACACTGTTAGATAGTGTCTTTATTTAAAATGTTGGCATTTTGTTCATCATGGAATGTTTGCTTTGATTGTCTAAAAGGTTGCATTAAAATAGTATTTATCTTGATTACTTTTTTTGGCACTCCTGTAAGATTTTTATGCGAGGTGATTGCCTCACTCATCCACCGTATTTCCAGCCCATGTGGAAGAAGGATGGCACTAGGTCTAATCCTACAAAACTTGCTTGGGCTTAATCAAGTGGCTTTTCACCCAGAAGCAGCTGGCCTAACAGAACAGAATGCCTACTGAAATTACAGCACCAGCTGGGGAATAATACCCTCTGTGTTGGGGTGCTGTCCTCTATGCTGCAGGTATATGTCTTAAACCAATGATCAAAAGATACTATTTCCTCCACAGCTAGGTCTGCAAACCAAAGGACAGAGGTAGAAGTAACCCTGAATAACCCACCTACAGAATTTTTTTATTCTTGTCTCCACAATCTTGGGCTCTAAAAAAAAACCAAGTATTTCTATCAGGGAGCATGGTCAGAGGTCCATTATACTGAAAGCTGAGACTGGCCCCAGACTATTCTGAACTCAAGCTATTTAACCAACATGCAGGGAAGAGTGGCTCGTCAGGGTGATTGATCCTGGTTCACTACTACAAAATGAGGACAAGAAAGACTATGTCTGAAACTCAAGAAATTCTTGGTATTCCTGTAACCTATTTTAAAAATTGATGGGAAACAGAAGCAATTCAAAAAAGACAGGACCTCAAAGAACCTGGATCCGCTGGGAATGTCTAGATCATTCCACCAGGTTTAAAAAGGAAAAAAGAACAAAACACCCAAGGGGCTAAAAAAAAAGTGTAAGGGAACGTAGGATTTGGTGGTGGGGAAAAGAAAGCCATGATTATCAAACATTGGCTTTGTGACTACATTCTACAGACACAGGGGTTAGGACACTTCCCATTACTTGTTTCTTTTTTTTTCACAAATTTCCCTGCTGTGACAAATATTGATGGTATGACAATTACAGTTTAGGTTCCAAGTATTATTTATTATGTCTGAACTGGCATCATTATACGACAATACAATATCAAATGGGAATCTGTGTTTCTTCTGTCTTGGAAATAAGAGTTTCCTCATCTAAGGAGAATAAAGAGATGCTAAGGCTCAAAAACTGTGGACTTTGCTGGCTGTTCTTTATTCGCATCTAAGCCTTGATCCACTCTCCACCCTCAGCTGTCTTCTTCTGTGCTCCAAGAGGCTGACTTCTGGACTGTATTACCTGGCTCCCAGGCCTTCTTCAGCTTCAGGTTGAATTCAGTCAATGGGAGCAGAGGCCAGAGACTGGACAGAAGGCAGAGGTCAGGGTATTTTCCCCCTTGCTCCCCCAACCATTCTGGCAGTAGCTATGTTCCATGAAGACTCCCAACAAGCAGCTCCTTTTCCATAGCTCTAGCTCTCCCCAGGCTCTGCCCAGTGCACTGTTACTTCTGTCCTATCCCTTCAGGCACAGAGATATTATTTTCCCGTTGCTCCTGCAAAGTATCAGCACAAACTTTGTGGCTTAAAATAACATAAATGCATTATCTTATAGCTCTGCAACCCAGAAGTCTGACATGGGTCTTACTGCCCCAAACTGAGGTGCCACCATAGCTGTACTCCTTTCTGGAGGCTCTAGGGGAGAGTCTGTTTCCTGATCTCTTCCAGCTTCTGGAGGCTGGCCACATTCCTTGGCTCACAGCGCATTTCTCCATCTTCAAAGCCAACAGCATCATTGTTCTAACCATTCTTCTTCTGTCACATCTCTCTCAGACTTCAGCTGGGAAAGGTTCCCTGCTTTCAAGGACTCATGTGGCTGGACCAGGTCCATACAGATAATCCAAGATAATCTCCACATTTCAAGGTCCATAATTCATTCACATCTTTGAAGTCTCTTTCGCCATGTAAGGTAACACATTCACAGGTTCTGGGAATAAGCACCTGGACACCTTGGGGGAGGGGAGCCCATTGCTCTGCCTACCACAGCATGATAACAGCTTCATCCTGTTGCTCAACTCTGAGAGCTTTACTATTGCTTGTGGGTTACCACATGCTCAGCTCTGTAAGGGGTCCTTTCACTAAACTCTCCTCAGTTGAGCCTTTAGGAGTGTGTCATCTGTTTCCCACCTAAGCCCTGAATGACACAGGGATGAAGTTAACAGATTCTCAGCTAGCCTCTTTACTTCTTTGTCCCAAACTGTTCAGTGCCCCCTCAATCTACCTCTCAACCTACAAAATAAGATTCACATCTTTTCAGATGTTTCTCATGGAATTTTTTAAAAAGCTAGCCTCTTCTCAGCATCAACTAAAAATCTTATCTGAGGAAGAAAACAGCATGTGACAACTTCTTGCTGTATTTCAACTCATAATCAGTAGAGGAAGGACCTATAGGGGCTGCTGCTCCGACTTACAGGAAAACAAAAAAGATGAGCAGAGAAAATGGGAACTTGACAGAAAGTAATCATATTCTCTTAAGAATTTAAGATACACAGCCCTGACCAGGTGGCACAGTTGGTTACAGTGTTGCCCCATACACCAAAAGGCTCCATCCCCAGTCGAGGAGAGGTACCCGAGCAATGTTTCTCTCTCCAATAGAGACTCCTCTCCCCTCCCCTTTCTAAAATCAATGAACATATCCTCAAGTGAGGGCTTAAAAAAAAATTAAAGATCCACAGTAAGGGCACGGCTCTATAATCTACATTTTAGAAAGACAAAAATCTCAGAATCCCTTATAGTATGAGACTCTGAAAGTCAAAATGGCTCCTGAGAGCCTGGAGGCTCAAAATACTTTGGAGGTTCCTGATTAAATGCAACTGCAAATATAACTGATGAGAAAAAAAGAAGTTGGTTAGTATAGTGGGTTGAATAGTGTCCCCCCAAAATTCACATCTCGGAATGTATCCATATTTATAAATAGGGTGTTTACAGATACAACCAGTTTTAAAGTAAGGTCATACTGGATTAGGGTGGATTTTTCAGTCCAAGGAATGGTATCCTTCTAAGATGAAGAAGAGGAAAGGACACACACAGACATTCAGGGAGGAGGCAGCTATGTGGAGACAGAGACTAGAGTGTTAACAGCTTCAAGCCTAGAAACATCAAGCATACAGTGAATTGAATGAAAATGAAAATACTAGCTGTAATGCCAAAGCAACATGGAAAGGGAAATTTATAGCACTAAATGCATAACTGGAAAATAAAAAGTTTCAAATAAATAATCCAAGTTCTTATCTCATGAAACCTAGGAAAAAGAGAACAACAACAACAAAAAAAGCAGAAGGAAGGAAAAAAATAACAAAAAGAAATTAATGAAAACTAAAACAAAAATGTTCCCTGACAATATCAATAAAATTAACAAACCTAGCAAGAATGAAAAGAGAAAAAGACAGAAGACACTAATTACTGGTATTAGGAATGAAATAGTGGCTATCACTACAGACCATGCAAACACCAAAATGTTAATAAGGGCATACTATGAAAATTCTATCTGCATAAATTTGGTAACTTAGACAAAAGGGGCCAATTACTCAAAAATACAAACTGTCACAACTCATGCTTGTGAAATAGCTCATTTGAATAGCCCTATGGAAAGCCCAATTAAAGAAACTGACTCACAATTTTAAAACTCCCCAAAAAAGAAATCTCTAAACCAGGCAGTTTCACTGGGGAATTCCATTAAACATTTAAAAAAGTAATGCCTATTACATATTTCTTCCAGAAAATAGAAGAGGGAACACTTCTCTATTCATTTTATGAAGTAGTATTAACTCAACCCCAAAACCAGACAAGAACACTGTACAAAAAAAAAAAAAACTAAAGACCAATATCCTTCATGAATATAGACACAACAAACATTAGCAAATAGAACTCAGCAATATATAGAAAGAATTAACCTATTAAATTACCAATGGCATATTTCACAGACATAGAACAAACACTTCAAAAATTTATTTGGAGCCATAAACGACCTCGAATAGCTGCAGCAATCTTGAGAAAGAAGAGCCAAGTAGGAGGGATTACAATACCTGATACCAAACTGTATTACAAG
>PVKU01015980.1:0-16299 GCA_004027475.1 Anoura caudifer | reverse complement strand
TAATGACACCAATGAACCCTTGCAGGGATCCTGCCATGGGGCTCCATGAGGTCTCATAGACCATAGTCTGCTTAACAGCAGATTGTCAGGCATGTCATGAGTCCCCAGCAGATATTAGTGACCTAAAAATATCCATGGTGAGGAGAGCTCAGGGAAAGCAGAAGTTTATATTCAGGCAGCAGAAGTTGCATTTGTTGAATTTGAATTTTTTCCTTTTTATCCTCAACTTCTTTTCTAAAAAAAATTACTTTGTCACGGCCTGACTCTCTGAAGAACACAAGGAAAAAACATGTTGCTTTTCTTTTCTAAAATGATACATTTTCCAAAGTCCTGCTCTAGTTTCCTCTTGGGGATGCATCTTTCCCTGACCACTCCTGCCCCCATTCACTATTCTTTTGTCTGAACTCCCACACTGTCTGTGTCCAAGAATTTTCCAGATGCTGTATATTGTTCACTCAATAATTCAAGTGCATCAGTCTGTCTCACAACCCAGAAGCCTCCTTTGTGTTCATGTCCGTCCATCCCCCTGTGACAGTGGAGCAGGCCTTACCTAATTCGCAGAATCATAAAGGGGAGGCAGGGGGCCTCTGGCTTCTGCTTAAAGTTGAAGCCTTAAACTTTTCTAGTGATTTAGGCAAAAGCCCATGAATTAGGACATGTCTCCTTGCCCTACCTCCTTGCAATAATTTCCAGCCATTATTATTTCCAGCTTCTAACTGTTTCTAATAATGCTTGATTTCCTTCCACATCTGGAGACAGTGATTGTGTCTTCTCATAGTTCTGTCCCCTTTTTTGAGGGATGGGACACTTTCCTATAATGGTGGCACCTGGGAATGACATGGCAGGGCCTCACCATCACCTCTGCCACAGCTTTTACTTTTAAGCTACCATGAGCTAAACAAGGACTCTGAGTCAGGACTGCGGTTGCTCTGCAAACACAGCTTTCAGACAGGTTTTCTGGCCCTCGTGTTGGCCTGAAAGTCAAGTTTACCTTGATGGCCACACCCAACCCCTTCTTTGTAGGAAATTCAGTTTCTGTAAGTGTTGTCATAAAGTTGTTTGTAAAATAAAACAAATATTAAAAAAAAAAAAAAAAAGAGCTGCCATGGCTGTTCATTGCCTACCACTGTGCTCAATGCAATTTTCACACATAAAACTGGCGCAATCCAGTGTGCTGTACTGCGTCAATTATGACCCCTCTGAAGATATTGTTCCAGAATTAAACACAATTAAGAGCATAGATATGGAGAGTCAAAAGGGCAGAGGAGTCAGTGGAAGCCACGCTAACCTCCTCTCGAAACCAATCTGGAATTACAATTAAATTGTGGAGAAATCATCTGGAACAAACTACTGAACAATATCAAAAGAGAAGCCTTATAAAACTCAGACAGACAGAAGAACCAGCTTCAGCAATCACTTACTGGTAAGGAGTGTGGTGGATGCTCAAGAGGGCTGGCTGGGTGCCCACAGGAGGCAGCGCTAGAGGGACAATTAAGCAACTGGTTGGATCACACTGTGAAGTGTGGAGTCTAAACCCTAAGCTGTGATTCCCAGCCTAGAGCACCAGAGCCCCCAAAGTACACAGATAACCAGCAGCCAAAAGCAGCAGGGTTGCTCTCTGCCAGAGATGGAAGGCTGAAGACGCAAAGAGCTGTTCAAGGGCCAACACACAAATGTTCATTTGCAGCCACTTACCCCGGACTCCAGCAAAGGCAGGGGCAGAGTGGTCTGGAGACGCCTGAGAGAGACTGGGGGCAGAAGTTTTGGGGAGACAACTGAGAGAGTAGCTGCTGGGATCCCAGGGCTGAGTCATCCCCTGTGCAGCAGCAGTGACTATGCTCAGACAGACCAGTCCCCTCTCTGAGCAGCAGCAGCCTGAGGGGAAACAGGAGCCCCAGCCCTAGGAGAGACACTGCTTCAGCTCTGCGGTGCGTAAGCCTGACTGATGAGTGCAGAGTGAACTGGATTAACAACAGACAGAGACAGCCATGGACAGTAGACCCCTGGCAGTCTCAGAGCAGCCTGCCTAAGGTCAGATGGAGTCAATACCTTCCATCACCAGAGGCAGATCCAGAAGGGGAAAACAGTGGTAAATACTAGAGACTACCTAGAAGAAATCTATTGTGGTCTCCTCCATGAGTAGCGATATTTTCTTTCCTTCATAGCTTTTTAACATTTATTTCTTGTCCATTATATTTGTGCATATTAAGTTAGTAGATTTTACACAGTAGTTTATGTCTCTCCTTTCTTATAATAGTCTTAATCTCTTTACACCCTTATTCACACTGGTTCATTTACTATTGATAGTGAGATTGTGGGGTGAGGAGGGAGATATTTTTTGCGGTTGTGCGTTTGTTCCCTGGGGTTTGTGGTTTTGTTCTGGCAGCACTAGCACAACAGTCTACAACTCATGATGGGCAGAGTAACCCTCAGTCAACCAGATGGAAGGAAGGACCCACTAAAGAACAACCCAACAACAATCAAAACCCAAACACATCCAGAGAGCCACATTAATTGCCAACATAAAGGGCACCTGAAGAGCATCAAGTTCAGGAGATCAAGGAGACTGCTGGAGTGAATCTCACAGGTCTCCTACCATAGAAGTTCACACTGCAAACTCAGGGATTTGAAACAGAGCCGTTTAAGAAGCAGAGGGAAACAAGAAGAGTCTCCCCTAAAGTGAGGAGACAAAGAAACAACCCCCAAATGAAAGAAAAGGAGAAATCCACAGATAAAATGCTAAATGAAATGAAGGCAAATCAACAATCAGATATAGAGTTCAAAGCAATGGTTATTAGGAACCTCAATGAGCTGACTAGAATGATCAAAAACCACAGGGAAGCTTCAAGGAACTTACTATGAATTACACCAGAATGAAAAAGGAAATAGAAACTATCAACAAGAGCCAAGAGAAAATGAAATGTTTATTAATGTTATACAGAGTCAAAGTAGCAACCTAATGCCCATTAGGCAGTGCCCATTCCCATAGGGGGCCCAGTAGCTACGCTGTACTGGGCCTTACTGGGGAAGTAAACATTTCATCGGTGAGGAACACTGGCTCCCGCATTGCAGACACAGGGGCAGCACGCTCAGAGGCCCAGGTCTCTGGCAGAGCACAGCGTGCCTGCAGAACGGTCAGTGGTGGAGACGAGGATGAGTGAGTCAGGCTGGGGGACGTATTGGGGTGGGTTTATATATATGCCAAGGACTTCAGACTTGTCCTGCTGACAATGAAGAACACATGACTAATTTTTATCATAGTTGCAAAATTTTAGAAAAGTCTTTCTGATCTCCCTGTTCCTTTCCTGCTCTCTACATGCATTAAAATAGTGGCTCCTAATCATGAGAATGGATTATGTGCTTTTGGGGGCTATTCTTACAAGCCTCTGCTTCCATTATGAGAAAGAACAACCGCTCTATTGAATGCTGCCTGCTGTACTGAGAGCACATGAGCAAAATGAAACTTGCTATTATGCTGCTGGAAAATACCACGCGATGAGCCCAGAAACAGAAGTAAAGACCCACATTTCACAAGGTGTCTTATGTAAACCAGTGGAATTGTGATACTGTTGATTTTGTTTTTAACTTGAAGAAGGTTTTATCCACACGAGCAATGCAAATAAATGGTTAGGCCTGTTTTCTAAGCATCCTCTAAACATAGATTTCTCTTTACAAAAAAAAAAAAAAAAAAAACTTTAATTTTTTTTCTTTGAAGAGAAGTATTTAATATACTGCCTAATAATTCTTATTTCAGGGATATCCCAAAGCCTTGAATGGATTTGTGAAATTGGGTCTCATAAACGGAGATGCATTTCCTGCCCTTCGACCTGAGGCCAAGCCTCTCACATGGGTGAGTGACCTCCAAATCACACGTTGTCTGCTGCTCCGCAGAAATGTCATTCAGGTTTGGATTCTGGTTTGGACCAGCAGAAGAACCCATTCTGCAGCTACCCACAGGCAGATAAACCCTAGTCCCAAGTCCCCTTTCCCTTCCCTGTGGGGGAGGATGGAGAGACATGGAGGCTGGCTCCCTGGACCTATTCCCTCAGCAACTTCTATCACTTGATGGCTCCCTCAGCCTCAGGAATGGACTTGCTGTCTGCACCGGGCTCCGGCTCTGCTACTGGCCTAAGTGGTGACCTGGTGAGAGGAGTTAGGTTTGGGCCTCCTGAAACTGGTGACACAGGACAGCTGCTGGTGATATCACAGAACTGGGTTCCTAATCCACAAATCCTATCAGTTCTTCCATGTGGCCATTTGTAACCATGAGTAACTTGAGTTTTCATTTTCTGAGTTCATCCCCATATCTGTGTTGTATTAGTATCCTAGAGGCTCAGGGTAAGAAGGGGCTTTGGAGCCTTGGAGCTAAATGTAAAGTAGAGCTTCCACTATCTGCTAGAAATTAACTTGCTACTAGCTGGTCATACAACTTAATGTGCCCACATTCCAACAGTAATGCTGAAATTTATCACAAAGAGAAAAGGATTAATAATGTTTATCCCACTAAGTCTCCTGAAAGGAACTTTGGTACTCTTGCTAGTCAGTTGCTTTTATATTTAGTATTTTGTGTATCTAAATGCCTTTTAAATCTATGTTTTACTTTCCATAAATGTATCTGTTGGACAGAAGTGAATAAGTATCTACAGGATGAATCCGGGGTGAGGCAGCTGCATTGAGAAGGTCAATAGAGGCATTCTTGGGGCTGGTCCCAGAATCTTGGTAGCTACAATCTAGAATAAAGGTTGGAAAGTGTTTTTTTTGTAAATGACCAGATTGAAGATATATTAGGTTTTATGGGCCATGCAATGTCTGTTAGACTACTTGAGTCTTCCATAGACAGTAGATCAACAAATGAACAAAAGAACCAGTTCTAACAAAACTTTTTATTTGCAAAGCCAGGTGGTGAGCTGAATTTGACCTGTGAGCCAGAGCATAACTTTTTCCTTAGAATCCCAGAAAAAGTTCTGCTTAGAAAGTAGAAAAAGCTATGGCTACTGTTTAAGTTTTCTTCCTTTGAGATTTTATTATCCACAAGGTCTTTCTCATCTCCAGAACTTACAAAATAACTCTGGTTGCTACTAGCAACTACAGCAGTCAGCCCCTTCCAATCTGTCCTGGCCAAAGTGGACTGCTGGAGGGTGAGGGCGAATGGGTGAAAAAGTGATGGAGAGCACATGCAAAGGCAGGAAAAGTGATGTTAATATGATACCATCTGTGTAGTATTGATTTAATGTCATGGCCCATTTTTTATTGCTGAAATATTATTCTGTAATACCATGCATTTATTGGTGTGCGGGTGTGCAGACACATGGGTATGCACATGTATGTGTTACAATTTGCTAATTCTAATTTAAAATTTGAGGTGCACTTGAGATCCAATGTCTGAATAAAATGTTCTCACAACTGATTTTTTATTTTACTAGGAATTTAGAATTTTTATTTTTCTAACCAGAAGAAGTCCTTTGTGATCTAATTGGGATTTCACCCTCTTCCATGCATGATGGGCTTAAGGAAGCTGTTTTTAAGAAACTAAGAAGAGACAATACACACACGGAGGCTGCTGAAAGGCAGGCACCTACCCATCAACCTAGAGCAAAACACTGGATTGGTGATTACTTGGTCCTTTTTCATTAAAAAAAAAATCAAAATAGAACTATACATTTTACATTGTCTTTGATTAATTTGCTCCTCTAGTGTTAGCCTGTTGCAGAGAAAGAACCATATATCATGTCCACATGAGGATAAAATATAAAGAGAGGAATTCAATGGCAATGATACTTGGGAAATACTTATTTTGACACAATTTACTACTCAGTTCCCAAGAAAGGTGAGATTGTTTTTTCTCTGGTAGAAGATTTACCCAGCTTTTCCCAACTGTTTTAAAACACTCATTCTCATGGCTGTGGTATATTTTCTTGGTACCCTTAATGTGGGAGAACTAACCTGCCAATTAATCTCATAAAAAGCTTTGCGACAAGGTAGATTTGCAATGTGTCAGTTCTGTTCCATGGGGCATAGCCTAGGACAGTCTGGGGATGACTCTACCCACAAAAGAGCCATCAACATTTAAGACACAACTACAACAAGGGTGTCACAGAACCCGGAGGAAACGCTCCTGGACCATGGAGTTCAAATATTCCAAAGGACTGCACAACTAACCCCAGCAAGACACCTTTAACATAAAAAAAAAAACAAGTAAGTTTGGGAGACATAGCACACTCACCTAACACATAGAGATCAAATGGAGTGACAAAAAAAAAAAAAAAAATGTCCCAAGCAAAAAAAAAAAAAAATTCACAAAAAGAATTAAAAAATATAGAGTAAATGGAAGCAACACAAATATTGGATTCAGAGTTTAAACTAATGCTGCCCTGGCTGGTGTGGCTCAGTGGCTGAGTGATGATCTATGAACCAAGGGGTCGCTGGTTCAATTCCCAGTCTAGGGCACAAGCCTGGGTTGCCAGACATGAGGTACGTGAGAGGTAACTGCACATTGATGTTTCTCTCCCTCTCTTCCCCCTCCCTTCCCCTATCTGAGAAAAATAAATAAAGTCTTTAAAAAAATAAATAAATAAAACTAAAATAATAGTTATAAGATTGCTCAGAGAAATTGGAGGAAGGGTAGATGATCTCAGTAGGAACGTAGATAGTAAGCATTAAAAAGGATATAGAAACCACAAACAAGAATCAGTGAGAAATGAAGATTATATTATCTAAAATGAAGAATTTATGTGAAGAAATCAACAGTAAGTTATATAAAGCAGAGAATCGAATCAACAAATTAGAGAAAAGGATGACAGTATCCACCTAAAGAGAAAATGAAAAAGAAAAGTGACTTAAGAGAAATGAGGAAAGCCTAAGGGATCCTTGGGATAATATCAAGCATAACAACATTTGTATCATAAGAGTGCTAAAAGGAGATGAGTGTGAGAGAGGAATGGGGAAACTATTTGGAGAAAAAAAATGACAGAAAACTTTCTCAACCTGGAAAAGAAAATGGGCACACAAGTCCAGAAAGGACAGAGCACCAATAAAGATGAAACCAAAGAGGCTGGCAATAAGACAAATCATAATTAAAATAGAAAAACTTGAAGAAAAGTACATAATTTTAAAGGCAGCAAGAGAGAGACAGTCAGTTACATACAAGAGAGCCCCCAATAAAATCTCAGCTAATTTCTCAACAGAAACACTACAAGCCAGAAGAGATTGGTAGAAAATATTCAGAGTAAACTAAGAACATGCAGCCTAGATTGCACTACCCAGCAAGGTTATCATTAAAAATTGAAGGCCAAATGAAGAGCTTCCTAGACAAAGTAAGGTAAAAGGAGTTTATTACCACCAAACCAGCATTGCAAAAAAAATTAAAGGACCTTCTGGACTTCCAGTCAAGATGGAGGTGTAGGTGGATACATGTTGCCTCCTTGCACAACCAAGAGAAGGACAACAAAAAATTTTAAAACAAAAACAACCAGAACTGCCAGGAAATTGAACTGCATGGAAGTTCAATTCCTTTAACTCTTTGGTTGGACAACCAAGGAATTCAGCAACCAAGGAGTTAAAGAAGGAATATTCATCCAGACTGGTAGGAGGGGTGGAGACTGGCAGCCAGAGCTGAGAGGAGACATGGCAAGGCAGGTAGCTGGCAGACTGAGCAGACCCACATGTGTGTGCAGAGAAACCAGGAGGAACAACTAGGGAGCAAGACTGACTGTGCAGCCCAGGGTTCCAGGCTGGGTAAAGAAAGACTCAAAACCTCTAGCTGTGAAAATCTGTGGGGGTTGGGGCGGTGGGAGAAACTCCCAGCCTCATAGGAAAGTTCATTGAAAAGACCCACAGGGTCCTAGAACATATACAAACCCACCCATCTGAGAATCAGCACCAGAAGTGCCCAATTTGCTTGTGGGTAGTGGGAGAAGTGACTGAAAGGGAAGCGAGAGCCAAGCAAGCAACATTGTTCCCTCTCTAACACTTCCCCTATATACAGGCACCACAAGGTAGCCACATGGATTGCCCCACCCTAGCAAATACCTAAGGCTCCACCCCAATGATGTAACAGGATTGCCAAGACAAAGAAATAGGGCCCAAATGAAAGATCAGATCAAAATCCCCAAGATAGAAAGAAGTAAGCAGTGAAGAGATAGCCAACCTATCAGATGCAGAGTTCAAAACACTGGTAATCAGGATGCTTACAGAAATGGCTGAGTATGGACACAAAATAGAGGAATAAATGAAGGCTATACAAAGTGAAATGAAGGAAAATATAAAGGGAACCAACAGTGAAGGGAAGGAAACCAGGACTCGAATCAATGACTTGGAACAAAAGGAAGAAATAATCATCCAATCAGAACAGAATGAAGAAACAAGAATTCGAGATAATGAAGAGAAGCTTAGGAACCTCTGGGAGAGCTTTAAATGTTCCAATATCTAAATTTTAGGGGTGCCAGAAGGAGAAGAGGAAGAGGAAGAAATGGAAAACTTATTTGAAAACATAATGGAGAACTTTCCCATCTGGCAAAGGAAATAGATTTCCAGGAAGTCCAGGAAACTCAGAGAGTCCCAAAGAAGCTGGAACCAAGGAGGAACACATCAAGGCACATCATCATTACATTAGCCAACATTAAAGATAAGGAAAGAATCTTAAGAGCAGCAAGAGAAAAAGAGACAGTTACCTACAAAGGAGTTCCCATAAGACTGTCAGCTGATTTCTCAAAGGAAACCTTGCAGGCATGAAGGGGCAGGAGAGAAGTATTCAAAGTCATGAAAGTCAAGGACCTACATCCAAGATTAATCTTCAGCAAAGTTATCATTTAGAATGGAAAGGCAGATAAAGTGCTTCCCAGATAAGGTCAAGTTAAAAGAGTTCATCATCACCAACCCCTTATTATATGAAATATTAAAGGGACTTATCTAAGAAAAAGAAGAAGATAAAAATATGAACAGTAAAATGACAACAAACTTACAACTATCAACAACCAAAGCTAAAAAAAAAAAAAAGAAGAACAAAAATGAAATAAGCAAACAACTTGAATAGGAACAGATTCACAGAAATAGAGATCACGTGGAGGGTTATAAGTGGGGGGGAAGGAATAATGGGAGAAGAGGTACAGGGAATAAGTATAAGTGGTAGGTACAAAATAGACAGGGGAGGTTAAGAATAGTATAGGAAATGTAGATGCCAAAGAACTTATATGTCTGACCCATAGACATGAACTAAGGTGGGAGATTCCTGTTGGGAGGGTAGAGGGGAATAAAGGGGAGAAAAAAAGTGGGACAACTGTAATAGCATAATCAATAAAATATATTTCAAAAATAAATAAAAAGTAAATAAAAATTAAAATTAAAAAGTAAATAAGTAAAAGAAGATGAAGGGATAAGCAAAAAAAAAACACATTTGCATAGCCCATGAACAGAGACTATAGGATGGTGAAGGCCAGTGGAGGGGGAAGCCAGTGGCGGCTGGGTGGAGTTGGGCAAAGGATGGGAAAATGAGGGACATCTGTAATAGTATCAGCAATGAAAAAATATATAAAAATTGCCCTGCCTGGTGTGGTTCAGTGGTTGAGTGCCACCCTGCAAATCAAAGGGTCACTGGTTTGATTCCCTGCGTTGCAGTCCAGGTGCCCAATGGGGGCACAAGAGAGGCAACCACACACTGATGTTTCTCTCCCTTTCTTTCTCTCTCCTTTCCCCTCTCTAAAAAATAAATAAGTAAAATAAAATAAATTTTTAAGATAAACTAATTTACAAAGGCCTTCTATTTTTATGGTATTGAGTCTTCCTTGAGAACAAGGCATACTCTCCATTTTTTTTTAGAAGTCTACTTTTTCTTTATAGAGAAATATGCATATTTAGAATACGAACCTAATTTTGCATTTACCTTGTTTTGCCTTCATCAATGCCTTCATTTAGGACAAAAATGTTGCTGTAATTCATAGATATTTAGCAAAACAAAATTTAATTTTAAAATTTCATATTCTATTATTTGTATAATTAAATCTGAATTATGAGAACCCTGGAAGCTCCTGATACTTATAAGTCTTGTACACTTTTTCTAGTCACAAATGCACTCAGAGTTTCTAGCCAAAGCTTCTGACTCCATCAATGCATGTGCTCTGTTGGCCAGCTTGTACTCACTCTGCTGCAGTCTGGGAAAATTCTTTGACATCTAGGAGACCGCAGGTTTTCCCCAGCCTCTCCACGGAACCGGGAGCCACCAGGACCTCCTATAGATATCACACATCAAACATCAAATCTTTGATTGATTCAATCAGCTCTCCCTTGTGCTCTGGAGTTGAAGCCAGTGCAAATACATACCCTCAAACTTCAGCCAGATCTTCAACAATAGACAATTCATATATTCCTCTTCAATTTCCTTTTAGAAACAGGACTGAAATTGCAGATCTGGGACTCATGACATAGGGATTAATTTAAACTTCCACCGCTCTTTTCAATACCTTTCTGAGCAGGTAATCTCATCCCCACCAGAGAGACAATAGTGATGCCGTCATATGCGCATTCCTCAAATTCCCTCTCCTCCTAAAAATGTATTTTTTCTCTTCCTGACTCCTGTCTTAGTTATCCTTTCTCTTGTCCAAAATGAATCCTCCTTCCTATGCATTGATCCTATCCTCTTAAGTCTCTTTCAGAATATTGCTCTGCCAACCTTTCCTCCTTTTTACTTGTTCTCATCTTTTCTTCTCTAGGTTCTCTTGTCTCTCCCTAAATGAATGTTAGCTGTTTTCTAAGTTAAAAACAAACAACAAACAAACAACCAAAAGAACTCCTCCTGCCTACATTCTATCAATAGCTGGTTTTAGATACCATCAGAGAAACACTTCTGGTCATTAACATAACTTCAGTACATCCATTCACTTCTCAGCTCACCCCAACCTGATAGGAGATACATTAAACCACAACACTTGCTTTTACTAAGGTCAACAATAATCTCATTAACAAAGACACTGGGCATGTTTCAGCTCATGATTTCATTTTGACATGACATTTGACAATGCTGATGACTCTCTTCTTTGTTTTCCTCTTTGGTTTGACTTTTCCTCCTTGGATTCTCCCTTATCTGGTATTTCAAACCCACTTTTCTGATCGTTTCCTTCTTGGTGAAAAATTACTAACCTATATCTTTTTCTTCACTGTGCAACAAAACCAACTACCCATACAGAAAGCTCCATCTGAATGTGTCACAAGCATCTCAAATTTGTATTTTTAAAACTGAGCTCATTACATTTTCCAGCCAGCCTGCTTATCCTAGTGTATACCTTCTCTTGGTACCTGACACCATCCTTCTAATCACCCAAGTCAGAAACCTGGGACTTTCCCTCAACCATTCTTTACTCTTCCCTCCATGTTAACTCTCTCATGAAATCCTTCTGCATATACCACTTAAGATTCTACCAATTTTTTTTCATTCTCTCCATTCCAATTGCCTCTCCCTTGGTTCAGGCCCTTGTCATTTTGCTTATCTAGATCCCCTCCCTATCGTCCCACTTCCCTCCAACCCATCCTCAACACTCCTGTGACAGCCAACCTCCTGAAAGGTAGATCCGCTCACACTAGTACCCTCGGAAGGTTTGCATGGTCAGTGTGCTCTGACTTTTGCTTACCTCTCAGGCTCAACATTCAGAAACTCCCCAGAGCACCCCAGCTTTGGCCACAACTATATTTCTCTGAACATGCTGGGATAGTTCTATGCTTTGGCATATGCTGTTTCCATAACTTCAATGATTTTTCCCCTTGACATGGCATAATCCGTACATCCTTAAAGATTTAAATGGACTTGCTATGTGAAGACTTTCTCCCTGGTAGTATGGAACCTGTCCCACTTGTGTTGCTGGCAGGTCTTTTCTCCGGACAACGTTACACATTCACTGAAGGCAGGAAACATAAACTTTTCATGGTGTCTGGCACGCACATGGTGATTGATAATAGTTTGTTGAATGGTTTGAATTGACATACTACAGGGTCTTTTATGGTGCAATTAAATGCTTGCTGTACATGACCAATAAGAGTGCAATAGTAGAGTGTAAAGGACCATGTTTCTGTCTGCCGTGGGAGCTGGGTAGGGTATCATCCTGAGAAAATTTAATTTCTTTTCTACAAACTGGAAGCCCTGTATGATCAAACTGTTTCCTCCCTTGGGTATAAAGTGATCAGAATCCGTCCATTATCATTGATGGGCCAAACGTCCTTGCTGCGGCGAGTGGGCAGTGCCAAGTTTGGCAGAGCGGAGCACTGGGTCCTGCCAGTGCTCCCCTCTGCCCGGTATCTTAACTGGTGCAGTAAAGGCTGCGCAAGTGGCTGTGGACCACCCTCCCTTCCTTCTCCTCTTAAGCTTTGCTCTGCTCACTGATGACCTCAGACAAAGCCATGTACTGTCTCTCATTATCTCCATTGCACCGTTCCCGAGCCCTTTGACTTCAACCATTCTTCTCTCCTGCCTTCCTCTTGGTGTGTAGCTGGAGAGGGACCAGACAGAGGGGAGCAAAGGCCACAAGGTGACAGACACTCACCATATCCCAGAGAGAAGGTGGATTCCGAGCAATGGAGACAGAGCTGAGTCCACTCCGACCTCGTAAATCCTCGTCTGGCAGCAGCAGGCAGGACACCTTCTCCAGCCCTGTGCCTGTGTGTACAGTCGACCCTAGCGGTTGCCTAGGAAACCGCTCTCAGCCTCCGGGACCCCGGGATGGGGAAGGGAATGGCAGGGACCTGGAAAGCGGCGACCCGTTTCTGGATCACGCAACCTCCAACCCAACAGCAGAGGTTAGAGATCCACTCGGAAGACCCCACTAGTGCTCCTTGGAAGTAGTGGAATGCTTCCCTGCCGCGGGTCTTTTCCTGCTGTCCCGCAACTTTTCACCTGCTTTCGCCGAGTCAGAGGACGGGATTGCAAGAAACGAGCTGTGGCCATGGAGGCGGGGACCTAGTCGCAGCCTCCTGGAGCCCCGGCTCTTTCCCACTGAACATCTTTTACTCTCGGGCCCTGTTACCTTTGAGCCTTACTGGACTGGAATCCCTAAAGCACAGCGCTGTGCTGTCACAAAGAGGCCCGACGACTGTGACAGACCTTGATTCCCCCGGGGGAGCGGACTCCCTTTTGAGGCTGCGGCGACCATCGCCTTGCGGGAACGTAGCTGACCGCCCTCCAAAGCACCGAGTGCCCCCGTGGAGCCAACAAGAAGGACGGCGCAAGCAGGAGACCAGCCCCGGGAACCTCCCGCGAAGAGGTGGTCCCTGCAAGGGTCTTGTCTTCTTGTTCTAGGACGGGCTTTTGTACTCTAAAATTTCAGGAGGCAAAATACATACATACATACATACATACATACATACATACATACGTGCATACCAGAAAATAAAGTAAAATTTAAAGAGGAAAAGGAGGAACTTTTATTTAAAAGAGTGGGCAGAAGGGCTAAGAGATTGAATGAACTTGGTAAAAGGCAAATCAAAGTAACTGCAGCTCAGCTCCCCTTTGGTTGTCTAGATCCGCTCCGCCCACCGCGGTGACCACCAGCCACAGTCACGTGTGGCTCTTGAACACTTGAAATCTGGCTAGTCCGAGTCGAGATACGCTGTCAAATACACATCATATTTTGAAGAGTTAATATAAAACATAAACTATTTTTGGTGTTGATTACATGTTGAAGTGATAATATTTTTAATATACAGCATGGGTTAAAATACATTATTAAATATTAATTTGGTAGTTTTGAAAACAATGTTTAAGCATAAACATAATATTTGATTATTAAAGAGAGGCAAAATACATTTAATGCTTCTTTATTTTATGTTTCATCCTTGGGCACAGTTTTAACACTTTATTCATCTACTCCCTCTGGTTTTCTACTCACGACAAGTTGAAACAATTTCATTTCTACAGTTCTTTGCAAAGAACCTCAGGAGTAGACTTCTGTTTTTACAGACTTTTTACAAAATATTTTTTCATAGACCTTTTCTATTTTACATAAGATAGAAAACTTTTCATAAAAAATAATTTTCCCTGTTCTCCCCCTTTTACTTTTACTTTTAATCACAAAAATTCAGGTTTCCAGTCTGTACTTGACACCACAGCCTAGTAAGTGTTTTAAACCAGGGCCGCAATCAGTGTAATCATTTGATTCACTTTAAACATAATCTTGTTACTGAGGATTATGTTCCTGTGAAATGTCAGACAACTTTAGGTTGGACGTCTTGTCTTTCTTGGTACCCTTCAGCAGAAGTTTAATGGGGGCTTTCAACAAAATTGTCGTACAACAAAGAGTAATATGACCTACAGTTGAGCTAGGAATGATTGTTGCTGTTTCTGTTAGATCCCTGTGAGCTCAAACTCATGAAACAAAAGACATCATCATCTTTATTTGCCTGATTCAGTCATTTGACAAGTATTTACTGCACATCTGCTGTGTGTCAGGGCTTTTTCCCATGTTCCAGGCTGTGGAGACAAATAAACATAATTAATATCTTAAGAGAACAAAAATAAATTAAGGAGGGAGAATTGAGAATGACCAAGTGCGTTTTGTACAGGATGTCCAGGGAAAGTTTCTCTAATGAGATGCATTTGAGCAGGGACCTCAATGCATCTAATGAGATGCATTTGAAGCCAGAGAGCAGGAGAGAGAGAGGACATCTGAGATGGAGCATTTCAGGAAGCATTCCAGGAAGAGGTGGCAGCAAGTGCCCAGCCCTGAGGCTTCTTCCCATTCTCAGGGACAGACAAGACCACAATGTGGCTAGAGAGAGTGAGCACCGCAGAACAGCAGGACATGAGATCAGAGACGATGTGAGTGGTAAGATATAGAATGGTAAGGTGTTTACTTACATTTTACTCTGAGGAAAAAAAGAGTTTTTGGAGGAAACTGAGCCAAGGAGTGACACACAACATGATACATATTTTTAAAAATTACTTTACCTACTGATTGAATTATATTTGTTATACTGCATCACAAATTACTACAGATTTTGTGTCTTTAAACAACATGTATTTCTTGTCTCGCAGTTGCCACAGAGCCAGAGTCAGGGAGGGACCATTTAGCTGGATTCTCTGCTCAGCATCTCATGAGTCTCAAAACAAGAAGCCATTTGAAATACAGGGTTTGTTTCAAGTTTATGGAGGTTGTTGGCAGAATTCACTACCTTGTGGTGACAAGACTGAAGTCCAGGTCCCCAAGTTTTATTTGTGTGTTGTTTGTTTTTTGCCACCCTAATCATTTTTTCTATTGTGGTAAAAATGTATAACATAAATTTTATCATCATGACTATTTTTAAGTACAGGTCAGTGTGTTAAGGATACTCACATTGTTGTGAAGCATCTTTAAGACATTTTTGTCTTGCAGATCTGAAACTCTGCACCCACTATTACCTTCCTCCCTCCTCCCCCTCTGCTGACAGCCACCATTCTGCTTTCTGTTTCCATGAGTTTGATGATTTTATATACCACATATAGGTGGAATCATACAGTATTTGTCTTTTTGTGACTGGCCTGTTGTTTGTTCGTTCTTGCTGGCTGGCAGCCTGGGGTCGCTATAGGGTTTGGAAATTAGAGGGAGGGGGCTCATTTCAGAATCCTGCCTACTGTGAAGGGAGAACACAATTGTGATGGGGTAGAAGAAAAAGCTAGAGACCAGATAGAAGGCACCAGATTTGTCTACTTTAATGCTTCTTAATATTTAACATGCATATGAATCTTCTCGGGATTGTGTTATAATTCCATTCTGATTTAGTAAGGCTGCAACCTACTCTCCTAACAATCTCCTAGGTGATGACAGTGCTGCTTGTGGAATAGCAACACACAGGCTAATGATGAGAGTGGGTTGGGCTAGGGTGGTAACAATGGAGATGAGAAATGGTCTGAGTAGGGATGTGACCTGAAGGTAGACCCAAAGGGCTGGCTGAGGAAGGAGAGGCACCGGGATGACTTCTAAGTTTAAGGGATGACAAGACTGTAGGGGGAGCTGGTTTCAGGGGCAATATCAGATGTTCAGTTTGGATGAAACAATTATAGTCCAAACAGAGATGATCATTAAATGCTATGGGAAATAGCAGGTTTATAAATCATATGCATTGTTACTAGATACTAAAATTCTTAAGTTTCTTTTTTTTTTAATTAAATTTTATTTTAATTGTTGTTCTTATACAGTCTTCTGTTTTCTACTCCCATCCCGTCCCTCTGCCCCAGCCCTCCCCAGCTCCCTTCCATTTCCACCCCCCCCCCAGCTTTTGTCCATATGTCTTTCATACTTGTTGCTCTAATCCCTTCCCCTTTTCCCTGGATATTCCTATCCCTCT
>PVKU01015979.1:0-16297 GCA_004027475.1 Anoura caudifer | reverse complement strand
CCCAGTTGCTGGGTTGTGAGGCTGTATGTGGGGGTGGGGTTTGAGGGGGAACAATGGCACTTGCTCCACTCTCTCTTGGATTCCGGTCCCTTCTGCCATTTCCCCTTTGCCTGGATTATCTGTATGAATGTGGGACCACCTGGTCAGCCAGCTGCCTTGCATGGCCTCACTGGGTCTGCACCATTGCCACCCGTTGCCACCCCATTCCTGGGGCCCGCTAGCAGCCGCTTGTGCACCTGGGGTCTGCCAGCCGCTGCTGCCTATGCTCCCGGGTCCGCCAACCTCCACATTGTCTTGCTGCAACTCCACCCCTTTTACTGGTCTGGATGAATGGTTGTTGGACTTCCGTACAGTTCAATTTTCTATCAGTTCTGGTTGTTTTCTTGTTTTTAAATCCTTGTTGTCCTTAGTTTTGGTTGTGCTAGGAAGCACAGTGTGTCCACCTAATCCTCCATCTTGGCCCCTCCTTCATCTTTAAAGTGAGCATATTGTTTCCTACTCTGAGGAATGGATTGTGGGGATTCAATGAGATAATGGTATAAGGCACAGAGTCTGGCACAGTAGGTGCTCCACAAATGCTAATTTTCTTTATTTCTTAAGTTTATGTTCTTTCCACTTGGGAGTATGTGAACTCATTCTTACATATCTCTTTCATCAGATAACTTGTAATCCCTAATGAATGGAATTATTTTTTATTACAGTGTTTCTATGGGAAAAAGTTCAAATAACAGAAAGACACCTCCTCATATTTCACATTCTCACGCTGATAATAAGGGTACAATACAGCCCTCCATGCTTATCTCAAAATGTCATTTCCCCAGGAGAAATGGAAAGGAAGGTCCAGGGGGAGTTACCTAGTGTAGGCCAAGGGAAGGGGGCAGGGCTGTATCTGCATGAATTGTAATTTTTGTGTCTGTACTAGACCTGGACTTGAGGGTGCTGCAAGAGTAGCCTCTATATATTGGAAATTGGAATTAGATAAGTCATTTAATGGAAGTGGAGTTTCTGTAGAAACATAATAATCTTTTCTCATAAAATACTAGTAATAAAAATTCTATTATCTAGGAAAGATGTACATGTTTTTAAATATATTTTATTGATTATGCTATTATAGTTGTCCCATATTTTTCTCCCTTTTGTTCCCCTTCACCCCGCACCCCCCTTCCAACAGTGTTCCCCCTGCCCTTAGTTCACGTTCATGTCCATAGGTTGTACCTATAAGTTCTTTGGCTTCTCCATTTCCAATACTATTCTTAACTTCCCTCCCTTTTTTAGAAGAAAGATTTTATTTATTTTTAGAGAGGGAAAGGGAAGGGTAAAAGAGAGAGAGAGAGAACCACCAATATGTGGTTGCCTCTCACACGCCCCCTACTGGGGACCTGGCCCACAACCCAGGCATGTGCCCTGAGAATTGAACTGGCAACCCTTTGGTTCACAGGCCAGTATTCAATCCACTGAGCCACACCAGCCAGGACCTGGACTGAATATTTAAAGTTATATTTTGGTTTAGCCCAATTGCTGACACACTTAGTGCCCTCCCTAACTTTCTTACATTAAAAAGTCCATTTTTAATGGCCTGGAATATATGTTATCTTATAAAGATTCTGGCATAGTCAAATGAGGAGGAGGATATAAAGTGGCAGGACTTGAATTAATAGTTTTTAAAAATATGTTGTGCTCTCAATTATATTGGCTTTTCACTGCTTTGGAAAGTTGCATGTTTTAACAAGAGTATTTTGGCTGAAATTTTAAAATAAAATGGCCTAGCAAAGATAATCTTCTAATTCAGATTGACAATTTGACTTTGGCAAGGACTGGGTTAATGAGTGATTTTGAAGCAGCTGTTGCTTCCTCAGAGCATAGAGCCTTTGTTAACTTCTAAACCTTAGTAAGTGGAAACCCACAGCTCACCCAGCTTTCACCAGGGAATTGGACGTGGTGAGTACAGCGGTGGATAGGCACATGTGCCAGAGCATTTTACAGTGCACAGAGGTGAGGGAGTGGGGAAATCTGCTCTGAGTCTAATTTTACACACACTCTCTTAGTTGTGGTGATGTGCAAACAATTATACTGGAACTGGATATCCAGTTTCTCATCAGGCATCCGCCTGGAAGAGCGCCGAGCAGCTGATGGGAAAGCTCTCCAACGACACGCAGTGCTACAGCAGGTGCATGTTTTCAACTTCTGTGCTTCCTGTTTGATCCTTGGCTCTGGAAATTAGATATGGTTTCTGATATTTGATTATTCTGATATTTTCTGTGCAACTCTTCTTGTTATTTTGAGCTGTGAAGATAGGTTAAAAGATACTACTTTATGAATTAGAATACTTGGTTCTGGAGTGTGGCTTAAAGAACGGTGTTTTTAAAACCTACAAAGTTCTATTTTGGTTTTGAGAAATGAAAAAAAATTCTTTTTTTTCCCGTGTCTTGTCTGTTTCCTTATGATTTTTGTTTTTGGAAGATACCCAGTACTCCTTGGGGGATCCATCCAGCCTACAGATGTGTGTCCTTTGTTTTGAGTATCTAAAGGAGAGGATGGGGTTTCACCTGGCTGTCTTCCAGTGTGAAACTTGAGACCAGTCCCTTGGCTTTTTATAGAAGAAAACAGGCCAGGGAGAGTGTTCATACGAGTTGTGGTGAAGAGGCTGCTTCCTTAAATGGATTTGTATTTGGAAAGTGAATTAAAAAATCTGTGATTTTTTCCAGTTTTGTAGGTGTGTGTTGTGTGCGCGCGCCTACCTGTCTTCTGTGTGTCTGTCTACGGGCTCCAGTAATGGGCTTTTAAAATCTCTCAGTGGTTTTAAAGCATTCAGTTAAAGGGTAATGTACTATATACATAATATACACACATGTAGGTATATGTTGCTATATTGGGTGCAGAGCAATTCAAATTGCCATTGAATTTAAGGTTTTAAAACCTGATCTTTGTAGTCCTTAACATAACAATGGCTTATATTGGAATTACTGGTGTGGAAGCCATAAAGGCTTTACAAGCTATTCTTTTTAGAAAGCCTGAGAGCATAGAAATTGTTTTCATTATAAAAAGAAGGTAGATAAAAGGGGTAACAGTATGTGTATAGCAGAGTATTTTTATTTCCTTTGGTCAAATAGGTGAAGAGCTACTAATAAAGGGAAATTTAGGGGCAGTGAAGAATGAATTGAAGACTCTTTTGATACTTGTTTTGCCATATTCTTTTTTTAGTGTTCTTAAATATCTACTTTCCCAAAGCAGAAAATCATTTTTTCCTATTCGTGCCCACATATTCAGTGGGTCATTTCTGCTGTCAGTTGAGGCACTGTATGTATAACTGAGGCAAGTGTGCAGCGCCCCTCTCCCCACTCGTTACATAGGATTCTTTATCTTATATTCCCAAACGCCAGCAGTTTCTCTTTAACAACCAAGTCATTAAGGGTGTGAGTTTAGTTGAGGAAGGTATTCCCAGTATTATTAAATATGGTAATCCAGTGACACCAACTGTACCAGGTTCTAAGACTTACCAGCATTTTTGTTGTTCTTTTGGGTGCTTTATTTAAGAAATAATACAGCTTACTTCAAAACTTGTTAGCTTATGCCTGGGGTTTTTACTCTCCTATGGAATTCTGAGATGACAACATTTAGATTCATTTGGGATTTTTTGTTTTGATTGTTTTGTTATCTATCTCATGTACTTTATTTAGCTAAATTTTGTAATGTATTTTTTGCCTGCACAGAAAGTTGGAGTGACTGGTCCCCCTGATCCACAAGTCCGCTGTCCCTCTGTCATTGAGTTTGGGAAGTATGAAATTCACACCTGGTACTCTTCCCCATATCCTCAAGAATACTCAAGGTATGTTTTGAGAGACCCTTTACCTTCTGTTTATAAATTCACAGAACTCCAGTGCTAGAAGGGATCTTGGGGACATTTCATTCTATTTCATCTTTTTACATTTGAGGAGACTAGTAGCTTTTAAATGTCCAAGAAGAGCAGCGCATTTAGGCAGCTACTTAATCCCAATTTGGCACTAGACTGTTTTCCTGTAACCTGTCTAAAAGCTTATATTTAAAATTGGAAACTCAATACATGGTCAGAAAGAAAGGGGAACATATTTTCTCAAAGACAAATTTGCCTTCATACCTTGCACTAAAAATTAAAAGAGGGAAGGAGATAAAGATTCTTATACTTAACCTATAAATAAAGTTTCACTGAGTAGCCTTTTATCTAAATTTTTATAACTTAACAAACTTAATGGTTTGTTTTCCCAGGAATAATTTAGACAAATGGTATTAAATTATATATAAATAGCTCAGGTTTCCAGATGTATAAATTGATCAGTCACCAGCTTTTAAGGATGCAGCAGTGTGCTTAGTAAAGCGAGATTTGTTTCATGACTCAACTCGGACATGTATAAGCTACATAACCTTAGTAGTTACCCAACAACTCTGGACCTCAGTCTCCTCCTCTTTAAAATGGAGGTGGGAATAGTACTGACCTCACAGGGTTTGTTGTGAACATCGCATGGGTTAACACATGTAACTCACTTAGAAAATGGTAAGTGCTCAATCATGTCAGTTACTACTTTTTTTTCCCTTCAGGGTTTAAATTAAAAGAGTTGAAAAATAAGATTTGGTCAAAAAATCAGATTTATCATTTGAAGTATAGCGGTCATATTATGCTCTCTTTAAACTGTAAATTTTGTATCCCAGTTTCCTATTTAGCAAGGTATTGTAAGGAGTAATAAGTTATGGTGCTCTGTGGTTATGCTCTGAGCCACACCAACCCTGGCTGGCGGTGTGGCTCAGTGGATTGAGCACTGGCCTGTGAACCAAAGGGTTATGGGTTCAATTCCCAGTCAGGGCACATGCCTGGGTTGCGGGCCAGGTCCCCAGTAGGGGACAGATGACAGGCAGCCACACATTGCTGTTTCTTTCCCTCTCTCCCTCCCTTCCCCTCGCTCTAAAAATAAATAAATAAAATCTTAAAAAAAACAAAAGAGTTTTATGGGATTATTCCCTTTAGACTAGCAATGTCACCCCAGTGGGGTTGGTTATTATAAAGTAAGAGGCTTTTAAAATGTTTTCAGCAAGAATGAATTGGAATGAAGTAGATCATGATGCTGCTTGCTTTTTCTTTTACTTTATTATTTTTTATGTAATAATGTTTGCTAAAGGTTTTTTTTTACTCATCAAATAAAATGCTTTACGTCTTGCCATTCCAAAGAAATAGCATGAACTCATAATTTACCCAAGTAAGACTTGGCAGTAATTTCTCAGAGATTTTATTTCTTCTGATGTTGTCTTGAACAATTTGATACCTAAAAGAGCTTTATAACAATTTATGCCTTCTCTCATAGACCTTAATAAATTGTATTTTATTTCCATGTTTCTGTACTGAGATCTGAAAGTTTAATTAGATGTTTTTGAAGTTGGCATTTATCTTTACCATAATCTGGAAAGTTTAGTGGCCTGTCATTGGTTCATTGGTTCTTTCTTTCTTCCTTTCCTTTCTTCGTCATTTGCATATTATGGGGGGCATGAATTATATTTGCATAGGGACACCCTCATTCTTTTTTTTTTTTTTTTTTTAGTATAAAGATTTCATTTGTTTATTTAATAGAGATAGGGGAAGGGAGGGATAAAAAGAGGGAGAGAAACATCAATTGATTGCCTCTCTCACACGCAACAACTGGGGACCTGGCCCACAACCCAGGCATGTGCCCTGACTGGGAATCAAACCAGCATCTTTTTGCTTTGCACGATGACACTCAACCAAGTGAGCCATGCAGGTCAGGGTGAGAGACCCTTGTTCTTTTACTTTCCTTTTAAGAAGAAATTAGTCAAAATCCAGATATTCAGGGAGATGGGTAGTTGTGGGCTACCTCTGAGACTTAGTTAATACATCTAGTGCCCACATTTGATGATGAAGTTTACAATTGGGGACATTTCATTTTGAGATTTTCTTAGTTCTGATGGTAAAGAAGGAAAAAAGCTACTTACTTATTCTTCTGCCATTCCTTTCTGAGTAGTGGGGTTTGAGACAACTTGCAAAGGAAACAAGCAAAGTAGCCTAGGGAACCTTTCTTTTCCATGTTCTTGGCTATTGCTTCTTGACTTTAATTTATGATGTCAGTCATTTGTTTTTACTCAGTACTTTATTTTGGAATAAGTTTTGTACTAATGTGTAATTTTAGGTTGTTTTGGTTTGGCTAATACTAGAGATTTTGGAAAACAGTATTTACATATTACATTTAGAAATATACCACAACAGTTCCTTGGAAGTTTTTTAGTGTCCTGAATGGCAGTTTAAAAATAGGATGTGAGATTGCATAGAAAGAATTAATGTGAATCCCCAAGGCAGAAGGAAAAAAAAAAAATCACGTGCCCTTTCCCACCCTTATTTTAGCATGAGACACTCAGTGCATACAGGACTAACGTTCCATAAATACACCTTGGGAAATGGTTTAGTTGAATGTTAAATGTTTTCAGAGAAATAATTATGTTTCAAAACTGCTTCTAAAGTAAAACTTGAAAACAATAGTTATGGTCTTCACACTTTTTAACATGTCAAACATTTGTGTGTGTGTTAATCTACTTTTTCTTTAACTCCAAGGAAAGCTTTTTGTTTTGTTTTGTTTTACTCCTCACTGGAGGATATGTTTATTGATTTTGGGGGTAGGGTAGAGGGACCGACATCGATCTGTTGCCTCCTGTATGTGCCCTAACTGGGGATCGAACCTGTGAAACCTTTTGGTGTACAGGATGGTTCTCCAACCAACTGAGCCACCAGCCAGAGTCAGGGTTATCTTTTTAAAGCAGAGCTATCCAAACTGATAACAACTAAATGAATGAGTTTTTCTAAGTTTCCTTCAGCCTCAATACTTATTTATAGTAATTTGAGTTATATTTTTTCATCATCAGTATCATTCAGTATTTTGCATATGCAATTTTAATGATAGTATCAGATCTCAGATTACCAGGGCACAACCAATTCTAGACACAGTTTAGGCTGGAGGGGTCATGCAAGGTGTGTATTTTCTAATAGAAGAGCCAGTGGTCTTCTGGATTCAGACTAAAATAGGTATAAAAGCTGCTGGGTTTTAATTTAGGTTGTTTCTTCCATTACTTTATGAACTAATTTGATCCCTTAACTTTATCGCCTACCTCCTCATAAAAGGAATAAGGAATAAGTCCTGTTGAACAGAATCATAGGTATGGGATCATTTGGAGGGTTATTAGCTGGGAGGGGGAAGGGAGAGAAAGAGGGAAATGGTGCAGGGATCAGGAAGCATACTTGGTAGGAACAAAATAGAGGAGATGTCAAGCATAGTATAGGGAAGGGAGAAACCAAATAACTTAAGACACACGACCCATGGACATGAACTAAGGGAGGGGCATTACTGGAAGGAAGGGGGTACCGGTCGGAGGGGGGTAAAGGGAAAATAAAATTGGGACAACTGTAACAGCATAATCAATATAATATAGTTTAAAAAAAGAAGTTCTGTTAAACTGCTAAAACAGCAAGACTGTTGAATAAATATGAAGTAATACCAGAGAATATTTAAAAGAATAAATTGGACTTTTATTTCAGTTGTTGAAAAATAGACTTTTGAGTTGCAGAATTTAATGTGCTACTTAACCAGAGGGAAAGCCATGTTTCAGGGGTGGAAGGAGGAGGTACTGTAGTATGTCCTAACTTGAAAAAAACATACTCACTATTAAAATTGTGTATTTAAAAAGACAAAAAATTTGCTTTTGTAATATTTACTGTGTATCCATCTCACTCAGCACTCTATACCTAGTGTACCTAGCACAGTGCCTGGCACAAAGTAAATATTCAACAAATGTTTGTTTTCTTTTATTGAAAATGAGATTCTTCCTTCCTTTTATAAATAAAGGAAGGAAGAATCTATAGCTTGACATAATCTTCTTTATTTATTGGTGTATTCTGAAGGTAGACTTTATTTTCTACTTACCAGAAATTATCAGTGAGAGAGTGTGAGGTATTTTTGTATGTCTCAAAGGGGTAACTTTTAAAAAGTCTGCAAAGTACTAGTCAGATAGGAAGAACATGGAATTAGGTGTCTTGATTTCTCACCCTTGTTCTCCTGCTGTTAATTACTTGGATACTGTTATCCAAATTAGTTTTATCTTTAGTCTTTTTCTTTCATCTGAATAATGGGGTTAATGATACATTCTCTACCTTTTTACCTGGGTGGTCATGAGAGTCGAAAAAGAATTGTGGTGAAAGTTTAAAGTCTTATAAAATATAAAGCCCTGTCTTTTTTAAAATTATTTTTTACAGGCTGCCTAAATTGTATCTTTGTGAATTCTGTCTAAAATACATGAAAAGTAGAACTATTCTACAGCAGCACATGAAGAAATGTGGTTGGTTCCATCCTCCTGCCAATGAGATTTACAGAAAGAATAACATATCTGTCTTTGAGGTAAAGTAGATATTTAGTAGTTATCCATTTCAAACATAGTGCCACCTGTACTGAGTCTAATTGTGCAACTTGATGTTTTTGGAATTGAATTTTACTGTTGTTTACGCACTGTTAAGTCAGATAATTCTGCTATATGAGAATTAGACCAATACAAATGGTACCAAGTTTACAACCTTGATCCAGAATAAATTATTTTTTATTTTATTAAATTAATAATTATAATATATCTTAATACTTTATGTACCATTAAGAAGGGAAAAGTACTGTTAATGATTTGTAAGGCTCCGTTTGATTATAAAATGTCAACCAATTTTACATCGTTAGAAGTGATTAAATTTTTTCTTAGGATCTACGAACTGTGCCATTTAAGTGAAAAGATTTCTGTGGCTCTATTTAAAGGGATATTTTGTGGAGATATATTTAAATAGCGGCACTAAATCTTACTATGTTTTCCTAACTTGATCGTGATGATATGAGTACGCTATGTTTGTTTTTCTTCTGTGTTGTTAGTGGTATTTAATTTGATCCTCAGTTCTGTGGTTTGATTGCCAAGTATTGAGTACCTGCCATGTGCTCAGTTCTGTTAATTACTAGAATTTACATTACTAGAGTGATGAAAGAATTTCAGGTTTTCAGGATCTACTCAGTCTCTTATCTTCTTGATCTTCCTTCCCTAAGCCTTTATTTTAGTTGAGGAATAGAGAAGTGCTTCACCTTGGGGGACAGGGGAAGGGAAAGGATGTGGTATACAGTACTGTTTCAGAATACCCAAGAGTAAATTGTTTCTCAGCTTAAGCATATATTGGTGGGTGTTTTTAAAGATGTAATATTTAATTCCTAAAATTGGTGAAGAGGTTTCAGTTTTGAAATGCCGGTGTCTTAGGGGTCTAAAATGGGCATCCATTGGCATTTTCATAAAAGAGCAAGCAGCAACCCCCAGGAATACAAGGTGTCAGGAACAACGTAGCCTAGTGCTACTGACCTTGGCCAGCCTAAGTCCAAAAAATATCTCATTTGTCAAGTTGCCAGGGAACCTGCTTGGTGCTTCTGACAATAGTTAAATCTTCCTCAGTAGCTTTATTTGGTGACAAATCTAATCATGGCAGTCAGACTACATTGCTTCTGGCTGCTGGTGCAGATTAGATTATAATTATACCTTGTTTTATTTACATATGTATTTTAGAAGAGGTTGCATTTAGATCCTCTGTTACATTAAATACTTTTTAAAAGGAATCAGATCAGCTTGCCATCTGAAGGATCCCTGCAATCAATATAAATGTTATAAAACCCAAAATGCTATTTCTGAAATGGCCATTGCCTCCTTATCTGTCTGTTCATGCTTTGTTGAATACAGTAGTTTATAGTGTACTAGTTGTCTTAAAACAACAAGTACTGTAATTCTGCCACATCTAGGGATAGCTTCCAGGTTCCAGCGTGTTCACTGATCACTACTCTTAGGCTGGACTATGGATACTCAGAGGTACTTGTAACTAATGTGTGTTCTAGAACTAAAGGGACACTCTGCTGACCATTTCATTGTATTTTTTTTCTTCTAGGTTGATGGGAATGTGAGTACCATTTATTGTCAGAACCTGTGTCTCTTGGCAAAGTTGTTCCTTGACCATAAAACACTCTATTATGACGTGGAGCCATTTCTTTTCTATGTACTGACACAGAATGATGTCAAGGGCTGCCACCTTGTGGGCTACTTTTCTAAAGTAAGTATATCAGCTTACTGTTAATTTGAATTTGTATGCAAATCTGAAACAATCTTTACTGGTTCTCACTAGGAGATACTACAGGGTATAGGACCTTCTGGGTGCCATCTAGCTTTTTAGAAAGAAAAATAGAAGGAACATTCAGAAGAAGCATACCAAGTGCTAGAAGGTGCCTGGTAACATTCAACAGACTATATACTCTCCTAGGAACATGAACTGCTGGTTATACTCAAGAGGGAAAGTTTTAAAATGACTTTTATTCCCATGATGATAATACATAGAACTTGTGTGAAATAAACAGAGTCATTACCTGTTTAAGTTCTTTCTTGGTTTAAATCTTCCTAATTTGAATTTTAAGCATAGAAATAAGAGTAGAAGCCATTTTTTTTCATGGTTTTTAATTTTTATTCATTGTATGAAATTTCCACTGTGGTCAATGGCACGACTTTATATTTTGAAAGGGGAACTCCTATATTTAAAATATCCCAGTTCCCCCTTTAAGAACCTGATACTGTCTCCCTGCTGAGGGAAAAGGACTCCTGTGGTGAGACCTTCTCGTCCCCTCACTGCTTTTAAGCACCGCAGTATTGTTACTGTCAACCAGTGGTTACTGGTGCCGATTCAGTGCCAAATGAATCCCCTACTCAGAGTGTGGTGAAGAAGGAAGCTTTATTCAGTGCAGAGAACTCAACTGTAACACAGTACGGGCTGTGAGAACGGCACAGCTGCGAAGCAACCTCCCTGGCTACAAAGCTCCATGCTCTCTGGTTGGCTGCCCTTGGCCTCACTCTTCTCTGCCCCGGCAGGGGGTCTTAGGTGTTACTGCTCCAGCCAGGGAAACGCAGGGATAGGTCTTTGGTGGAAAGGGAAAGTGCCAGAAGCCATTTTTATTACAGGATATTTTTCTTCTTCCTTTAGTCTTTCATTCTGTTGGAGAGAAAAGGTTTTCTTTTGTATTCAGACAACAGAAAGATACTCTGTTATTTGAGCAAGCCCAAGGTAAAATTGAAGTGCATAAAATAGTTAAGTAGAAGGGAAGCTAGCTTTATAAGCAAGCATTCTGTTAGTATGCAATTTCAGTAGTTAAATATATGATTGATTTAAGACATACTGCCCAGTCTATAAAAATATATTTGTACCCAACACTTTGGGACTATATTTTGTAGAGTTAGGTACAATTTATAGGGAGGTAGGATTGCCCTGTGTAGGTCCAGAGGAGGAAATAAAAGAAACTTTAAAGTAGTTGATGGTGAATCTTCTCACTTCTAGAGTGCTACATTGATTTATAATTTGTATCTTTGCAAATTGATTGGGACTCAGATTCCTCTGCTCATCATAGGCATTGACATACTGCTTTTGAGTTGCAGATGGTGTTGGATGGCATCTTTTTATCTTATAATTTTATTCTCCCAGGATAGTTGCTTTGTAGGTGATGACAATGGCTGAACATTGTCCTATCTCCTCCCAGTGGGGTATTTTGCCTTGATGTGTATTATTCCCAAAGGACCAGGGCTGTGGTTTTGACTGTTAGTCTTTGTTTCTGAATAATTAGCCTTACTATTCAGTCTTACCAGCCTACAGTTTTAAAACTTGGCTCTATTTTCTCCACCAGGAAAAGCACTGCCAACAGAAATACAATGTTTCCTGTATAATGATTCTTCCCCAATACCAGCGTAAGGGCTATGGCAGGTTTCTCATCGATTTCAGTAAGTATTGTAACAATTTCTCATTATCTCTTCCTGTGGACATGTGTGTAAGACTTTGAAAGTAATGTTTTTTTTTTCCTTTTGGTTGGATATTAAATGTTTTTAAATCGCTAATATTAAGTACCAACTTTTATGTGATAGTAAATACCTTTAATTTGCAACTGTTAAAGTACACTGTATTTAGTTTTATGTAGTAATTCTAACTCACAACAATATGAAAAACATTTTATAACTACTTAAATTAGTATAAATAAAAAAGTGCAGCACCTACCCTGTTTTTGTTCTTCAAAATGTGTACATCATTTTTTAGTTACAGGCTCTCTACCTCATGGTTAAAAATATATGATGTACTTTTAAATATCTTAAAATTAAATGACAATTTAATCTGAGTTAAATATTGAAAGCTAATGGTTCTAAAAAGGTCATGTGAAACTTGAATTTTGTTTTACACACTGATAATCTTGCATAGAAAGTGAATGTATGTTTGCAGTGAATTTTATATTTATTATAAAATAGTGATATTTGAGGGAATACTTTCTCAGACACTACTAAAAATATTTTAAAAATATATTTAGAAACTGGTTTAAAAACACTACAGATTTTGTTAATAGGTACAGTAATCCTTCTAAATACTAGATAATTATATTGCCAGTGTTAAAAAATTAATTCTTCTATAGACCAGTGAAGCTTTTTTCTACTTGGCTTTAAAAAAAGTAGAAATATACATCTGATCATATTTTATTGGAAATAAAATTGATTATTTTATACATTTCCCGGTCTTTTTGGATTAGTAGTAGAGGCTGGAAGTCAAATTATTCTTTTAATATAAATATATTTTTAAAATAGGACTCATGACTGAACATGTTATGCCATTAAGTGACATAGTGAGGGGAAAATATTTTATTATGCTAATTAGTCTTTTGTTTTGAGATATACAAATAACAGTCTGTATGATTCCAGTGTGTCTTCAATTACTTTCTGTAGTGTAATATATTTTCCCAAATTACCATTCTTAGACTGATTTTAAGCTTTCCTTAATGACAAGAAAACATTTCTTCTGCCATCTCCATTTTCTATACTTAATCCTTTAGAGTTTGTGCCATTTTTTTCATTCTTGAGAGTCATGCACTAGACAAGAGGACAGAACACACCATCACACACTGACAGTGACACCTCCTGCTGACACACTTGTTTGCCAAGAACTGTGGTGGTGATAGGAAGTTGTGAGGAGAGCCTTGGTTGAAGTGAGAAATTGTCATCTGATTCTCGCAGAGAAGAACCACAATCTTAATAGATAAGATTACATAAGCTCTGAGGCATTCTCTTGTGTTGTTCTGTTCAGATATAGCTGTTGCCATCTAGTGGTCCAAGTGAAACATGAAAGGGGGTTCACTACCATAGTACCTTAAATAAAAACCTTTATTGCCTTACCCTTACTAATGTAGCCTATCAGTATGAAGTCCTGATTTTTAACAGTTTGACTATGTTAACAATATGATTTACATTAACTGTAGCGAAGTAGTACACTAATCTAATATTCAGTGTATGTAAATTATGTAATCTTCCTGCAAATTGGTTTTCAAGTAATTTTGCAATTTTATTTTTTTCTTGAAGGAATTTATCTTTATAATTACTATTGTCTATAATACTTAGATTGGTTGTGGAAGAAGGCATTGTTATTTTGGTGAATTAGCCTATTTAAGGCTCTCTGACATACTTGTTATTTGGGGGTTTCTTTAGGTTATCTGTTATCAAAGCGTGAAGGCCAAGCAGGGTCTCCAGAGAAACCATTATCTGATCTAGGTCGTCTTTCCTACATGGCTTATTGGAAAAGTGTAATATTGGAGTGCCTTTATCACCAAAACGACAAGCAAATTAGCATTAAGAAGTTAAGCAAGTTGACTGGAATCTGCCCTCAAGACATTACTTCCACACTCCACCACCTAAGAATGTTGGACTTTCGTAGTGACCAGTGAGTATTATATCTCTTTGTATACAATCCAAGGATAATTAGGTGAAGTTTTTGGATCAGGCAGCCAAGGCAAATCATTGGTGGACGAACAGGTACTACTACAAATAGTATACTTGGTGATCATTAGACATCATTTTCTTTTCTATGATATTTGGTACTATTGACCATATTTTTTCTTTCTTTTTTAAAAAAGGTTTTATTTATTTTTAGACAGAGGGGAAGGGAGGGAGAAAGAAGGGGAGAAAAACATCAATGTGTGATTGCCTCTCACACGCCCCCACTGGGGACCTGGCCCTGAACCCAGGCAAGTGCCCTGACTGGGAATCAATCCACTGACCCTTTGGTTTGCAGCCTGAGCTCAATCCACTGAGCTACACCAGCCAGGGCCATATTTTTCTAAACTATATTTTTTGCCTTCCTCCTAACCTTTGAACCTAAACTCCTTAATCTTATTTTCTAGTATTGGGAGCTTCTTCAGCCCTAGAAACAAAGTCAGATAAATTATATCTATGATTTACTTTCACATACATGCTACAAAATGAAATAAAGGAAAGAGCTCACACTTATCACACTTATCACACTCTAGATAAGTCACAATAAAAAGGCATTTGAGCTAGAATATGAAGAATAGGCGGTAGAATTCAGGAAAGTATCAGAAATTCCAGAGGAGGGAAGTTTGAGACAATAACTGATTAAAATAACTTCATTCAGCCTTGACAGGTATGGCTCAATTGGTTGGACATCATCTCTCAAAGATATCACTGGTTCATTTCCCTGTTGGCAAACATGCCTGGGTTGTGGGTTCAGTCCCCGAAAGGGGTGTGCATATGAGAGACAGCCAGTCAGTGTTTCTCTCTCTCTCTCTCCTTCCCCTCTCTCTAAAAATAAATACAGTAGTTTAAAAAAAAAAACAAAAAAAAAAACCTTTATCCATTGCTGTAGTTGAGTGTAAAGTATTTATCTAACTTCATATTTTTTAGCTACCTCATGTGAATGGTATATTTCTGTATTTCAGCTTCCCAGTCTTGCTATTTTAAATCATTTATCATCATATCCAGGATTTTCTGGGGGCTGTACCTTCACATCATGGTTTGGTACTCTTTGTTCATTGTTGATTGCTATAAACTTTTCTTTGGTTCCAGATTTGTGATTATCCGCCGGGAAAAACTTATTCAGGATCACATGGCAAAGCTTCAGCTGAATTTGCGACCCGTAGATGTGGATCCAGAGTGTTTGCGCTGGACTCCTGTCATAGTCTCCAATTCTGTTGTCTCAGAGGAGGAAGAGGAGGAGGCTGAGGAAGAAGAAAATGGAGAGCCTCAGTGTCAGGAAAGAGAGTTAGAGGCAAGTGTAAGGACATGAGTGGTCTCTGTTTTTGATGACATAAGGATATGTTTTTGTTTTTCATGAGATACACAAACAACAGTCTATATCGGTTTAAGATACACACACACAATAAGTTCATATTAGACTTTCAGAGTTTATTTTAATGATAGAAGTTTCAGGAAAACTGGGTTTTATTTACTTATTTGTATATTTTTAAGCCTTAGATTATCAGGAGACCCCTCAAATTTGTACATTAGTTATGATTAAATATTTTTTGCCAAAATGCCAATAAGCAGCTAAATTTTAAGCTACACAGTAATTGAGGAATCTGAATTGAATTTAAATCTGACTGCTGTTAAAAATGAAATGAAGATACATTTTCCTTAAAAATAAAACATGGACTAATGGAGACATATGTGTATGTTTTTAAGAGAGCACTAAATAGTTCAGTAAGTAAACAGTAAGTCTTTAACCATTAATGTGTTAAGGCCATTAAGGGAGAGACTGTAGTTTTCAACATTTTTTTTCATGTGATGCATAACTTTTATTTTTTAAATTACATTTTATTGATTATGCTATTACAGTTGTCCCATTTCTCCCCCATCATTCCCTTCCACCCTTCACACACCTTCCCACCCACATTCCCCCCTTTAGTTCATGTCCATGTATCATAAGTTCTTTAGCTTCTACTTTTCTCACACTATTCTTGCCCTCCCTGTATTTTCTACCCACCATCAAGCTACTTATTCTCTGTACCTTTTCTCCCTCTCTCCTCCTCCCACTCCCCTGTTGCTAACCCTCCATGTGATCTCCATTTCTGTGTTCCTGCTCCTGGTCTAGTGGTTTCCTTAGTTTGCTTTTTTTTTTAGGTGTGGTTGTTAATATCTGTGAGTTTGCTATCTTTTTACTGTAATATTTTTTATCTTCTTTTTCTTAGATAAGTCCCTTTAACATTGCATATAATAAGGGCTTGGTGATGATGAACTCCTTGAACTTGACCTTATCTGAGAAGCACTTTATCTTCCCTTCCATTCTAAATGACAGCTTTGCTGGATAGAGCAATCTTGGATGTAGGTCCTTGACTTTCATGACTTGGAATACTTCTTTCCAGCCCCTTCTTGCCTGCAAGGTCTCTTTTGAGAAATCAGCTGACAG
>PVKU01015978.1:0-16307 GCA_004027475.1 Anoura caudifer | reverse complement strand
GGCGTGGGGATTTAAACCCAGGCGTGGCAGCCATTTGGAGGGAGATCGGTTTCACGGGAGAGATCCATGCGGTTTCACCACAGAGCAGGACGCGCAGCTCCATGAGGGAAAATCACCATGTGGCTTTAGCAGAGAATTGCCACTAGGCTTTGCCCGAGTGGAGACCCTCTCGCAGCTTTGCCAGAGGGAGAGATTCCACATGGTTTCACCAGAGTGCAGACCCCTGCAGCTTTGGTGAAGAGGGAGAGCCATGAGGCTTTGCCAGAGTGGGGACCCCTTCCCCACAGCTTTGGTAGAAGAAGGACCACGTGGCTTTGGGGTGCTCCCTTTGGCTGTGTGGTCTGGGAGCAAGAGAGACTGCCTGGAAGAAGGGTGAAAGAACTCTTGCCAGTGGGCCATGAGAAGGTGCCACATGGCTTTGGATTAATTAGAGATCCTGCCTGGACAACGACACAGCTGACGGTGTCAAGAGCCTGGATCCCAGACGTTTGCTTCTCTTCCTGAATTATGGTACCTTGACTTAGGGCAGAGGGAGATAGGAAGCACTGTGGGCGTCTGTGGGTATCCTGAAGGACTTTGATATTTCAATGGAGATGTTAGGTTCCTACTTTAACTCTGTATGGCATTAAATAAATATTTCCCTTCCTTTTCACAAATCCCTGGCTTTGAGAGACGTCTTTCCATAAGGTGGCGGACAATAACGGACCTTTTCTGTTGCTCGGTAACAGTTTTTGGGGGCTTGTCTGGGATCTTAATTGCCCGTGGAAGACTGACCCCTCAGGTTCGAGAAAGTGAGACTTCGGAAGTGTTTTGCCAGTCTCGAGAACCTTCTGTTTGCTCTGTAACAGGAGTAGAAGACAGAAAACTGTACAAGAACAACAATTAAAATAAAATAAAAAAAAATAAAGCCAATAAGAGCACCTTCCAGAGGGGATGGAGGACTGTGGGCCAGCTTAAAAACAAATAAGGAAATGAGGAATCTGGGCATAGTTTTGGCTTATAGCCTGGTGGGGAGCAAGAGAAGTGCTGGGTCTTGTGGGAGAACAGGGCTCTGAGCAGGAGTGCTCCCAGTCCCCTGAGGTTGTAATCCTGTAAATAAAAACCTGTTTCCTTTGACATTAACTGTTGGGTTGTGTATCAAGGCAACCTGTGGAAAAGCCCCTGTTTGCTGGGTTACAGTACAGCTCAGAACTGCTTGCAGCCACACACCATATCCTGGTTGAGAACTGATGGCAGAGAATGGACAGTGGAAGAGAGAGAGAGAGAGAGTGAATTGTAAGAGAGAGCAGACTTTCATTGCCTGTCTCCCTCAGAGCCACGAGTCTACTTCTCAGGTGACAACTATTTCAATCCACCTCATGAACCTACATCAGGAGACTCTGTAGCCTTGGAAGTTGACTCTCCAAAAGTCTAGTTTAGGTGTCCTTGGGGCTTTCCCTTTCCTGCCAGCTGGGCCTCCTTCCCAGGAGGTATTCCCAGAGGGCTCTCTTGGACTGGGGCCCCAGAAAACCCTATGCCAGCTGCTTTGTACCTTGGGAGCATGTTCATGGCTGTGTGAAGACAGAGGCAGAGATTGGGATTGTGCTTCTATGAGTCAAGGAAAACCAAGATTGCCAGCAAACCACTGCAAGGCAGGACACAGGCATAGAACAGATTTCTCCTCACAATCTTTAGAAGAAACCAGCCCTACTGACACCTTGATCTTGGACTTCTGGCCTCCAGAAAAGTGAGACAATAAATTCCTCTTGTTTAAACTACCCAGTTGGTGGTGCTTTGTTATGGTAGTCCCAGGATACTAATACACAGACAAATGCAAGAGGTTTGGAAGAGTAGAATATAGCATTTGGGGTTGGGGCATCTCATGGACATGAATAAAGAGGTAAGGGTCCTGCATTAGGTTTAAAACTTCAATTGCCCAGTCACAGAAATGGAGAGTTATGGAGTGGGGACCTTGGGTTCAGACTTGAGTTTAAAATCTAACTCTCCTGTGTGATCTTAGGCTAGTTATTTAACTTCTCTGAGTCTCAGAGCACCTGTATTTCCTAAAAAGCACCATGTCCATCAAGAGTTTATGCCTAAGGCCTATTTTATAATATAAAATCCTATAGGTGATCAGAAACACAAAAGAAAATAGAACTCCATTATGTTTTTACAGACATCTGTTGAGAATGTAAAGTGAGACACTTATTATAAATGCCATAAGGTGATTGTCTCCTTTGGGGCATCTTTTCTTCTTCCATGAGCAGGACTGTCCAAGGCACTGCAAAACAGGAACCTAAGAAACATGGACTGACAGCGCTGCCTTCTTTTCCTGGTGACTCACCCTGTGGCCTGCAAAGCCATTCTGCATTCTATCCTTAAGGTGTCCTTGGAATTGCGTTGAAAATTAGGGTCACCTGGCTGGGAAGTACCAAGATCATTTTGAATTCTTCCTTTCCCTCTTAGAGGGATGAAGTGAAATTTTACATTCCTTTATTTGAGGGTTACTAAGTATCTTTATTTTATTTTTTATTGAATTAATTGGGTGACACTGATTACTAAAATTACACAGGTTTCAAGTTTGAATTCTTGAATGCCACAGGAGTTTTTTTATGGCAAGGTCTGGGGGTAGTGCAGTTTCCATGGTGATGTGAAAAGCCAGTGCCAGCACTGAAGGTGCTAGGAGGTGGGTTGTAAATATGCAGTTGGTTTTTAAACTTGGGGTCCTACTTGAAGGGAGGGTGGACCTAAAGCTGTGCAGGGGGAGAATGGACCTAAAAGTACATGGCCATCACTCCACATGAGCCACAGCAGCTTATGTAATGAGTCCTGATGTGTGTGTGCATGTGTATGCATGCATTTGTATGTCTCTCTGTGTATATATGTATTTCTACATGTCTCCAAGTCTGCGGATGTGTGTATTTGCATAGGTGTGTATGTGCATGTATATGTATACATGTGCTTATGTGGATGGTCTCAGTGTGTGCAGGCATGTGTGTATATCTCTGTGTATGCATGTGTACTGTATTATGTGCTTGAAATTGTATGTATGTATATGCCACAGTATCTGTGTGTGCATCTCTTTCTACATGTAATGTGCACCTGCATGTGAGTCCTTGAGTGTTTATATATGTGTCTGTTTAGGTTGCAAGCTTATGCATGCATGTTACACATGTATGTGTGAGGTAATGTGTTGAACACATACATCTGTGTATATGCACACACATCTGTATGGTTCTGTGTGTGTTTCTGCATGTGATTATGTGTGTGTAACGTGTGTGCATGTGCCTGTATATCTCTGCACGAGTGTGTCTGTGTGTGTGCTATTTTTCCCACTCCCACACCTAAGACGGACATCACTAGTCGATTACAGCAAGATCAAACTCCTCTGTAGGGCTTCTCCCCACTGCTAGCTGGGGTTGGCCACAAGAAGAAACTTGTGTGACTTTCCAGTTGTCCAGGGCCAAGGTCAACTTGGCCCTAAGTCTTGGCCCTGCTCAGACTAACATTTGATGCTTCCTGTCTTTTTATTTTCTGCCAGGAACTTTCTGCTTCAGTCACTTCCCTGAGCTCTAATGTGCTCATTCCTCACTGGGCTTTTGAATGGGTTTCTTCTCAGCTAAGAGAGAGTCATTACACATATGGTTTCTGGAATTAGCCTCCATGGGTTCAGTTCCTACTTTGTCACCTCTGATTTTGGCAGCTTTGAGTAAATCATTTAACAACATAGTCTCACCTCTCCTATCTGCAATATGCAGATGACAATAATAATATCTGCTTCCCAGGGCTGATGTCAGGGCAAAACAAGATCACTCATGTAAGGTCTTTAGCTCATAGTAAGCCCTATATGAGTTGTGTGTGCTAAAGTAGTATTGCAACATCTGGTTGGTATCTATTTCTCTGTTAAACATCTGTCCATTGCTTCCATTATCCATCCACTTCCCATCTGACCTGGGCCCTCCCCCATTTCCTTTAATGCACAGATAATGTGCCTTCTCCCATCGACCTGTTTTTTTCCTGTCTTTCAGCATTTCATAGGGCCACCACACTGGTCCACCTCAGGGAAGCAATGTTCACTTGCATTTCTGGAGCTATGCTTTCGGGTGCATCACCAGAGGACACAGGTGAGAGGGGCCCCTCACAGTGGTGTCTCTGATGGTCCTATTTCCATAGACCTGCAGACACATAAGAGGACCAAACCTTTCCTTATCCAGGAGACTGAATGCTTCTGAGGACCGAGGTTGTGCCTTAGTCACTACTGTATGCCCAGTGCCCACACAGTGCCTGGCACACACTAGGGGTTTAATTAATGTGGGTGGAATAAATGGAAAACAGGGAAAGGCTGAGATACCACCTGATCTTTCTCTTGCAGGGATGAGGTCAGTGTTGCTGGTCAGAGATGGGTTAAAATATTGAAAATCACATGGCAGATTCATGTGATCAAGTGGAAATATATAGTTGGACAGAAAACTTGTCTCAATCCTGTTCCCACAGTCTCTGTCCAGGAAGGCTCTGAACAGCTCAACTGCCACCTAATAGCTTCCCATAGGGCCCATTGTGACCATCTGACAATAGGATAGCTTTTGCAGCCTTGGCAGTACTGATGTTTTGGACTGAGGGCTGTCCTGTGCATTGTAGGATGTTTAGCAGTATCCCTGTCTTCTACCCACTAGATGACAGTAGCAACACCCCTTCCCTCCTGCAGCTAAGTTATGACAACCCAAAAGGTCTTCAGACATTGCCAGATAATCTCGGGAATACACCATTATCCCAGTAAGATCTACAAGGTCACAACTCCACTAAATAGCTAGGCCCTCAGGTCCTGGCTGGGTGACAGCCACTGGTGAACAAGTAAAAGCTGGGAAAAATGAATCTGTCATTACATTTATATATTAAATCAATATATTGGCATGTGGCAGCAGGGATTGTTCCAATAACCTTTCCAAAATCTTAAGGCATGAACTTGGATCTTGGGGGACACAGGCTGGAAGCTCTTGGCCAACATATATTCCCTTTGTGTTATCAGGTGAGTAGTGATTGGGTTGTGTTGGAAGAGGGAGGTAATGGGGGAGGACTTGGAAGATTTCTGGGATTCTGGAGATTGTACAACGTGGTGAACTTCCCTTGTTTGGGTCAGACTGACACCCAGGACATTGGCTTGTCACATGGTCAGCAGGACCTCCCTGAGCTTCCCTTCTCCCTTTCCCTTACCTGTTTAACTCAGTTCTGTGGGCCCCACTTGGGTCAGACCCTCCAGGAAGGCTTCTGTCACACCTATCCTCTCAAGCTGGGTTAAGGTCCTTCCAAAACCCCCCGCCCCTATGCTTACTCTATTACAGTCCTTAATGTATTGAGTGCTACCGGGTGACTTGTTGGTCTGTGTTTGCCACACAGCCGTGACCTCTGATATCTTGTCCATCTTTGTACTTCCAGTGCTTAGCATAGGGCCTGCCACATAGTAGGTGGTCATCTCTTCACTCAGTGAATTTTGCAGATCACCTAACAGGGACAGTAGTGATCCAACAAGATGCAGGCTGGACTCATGGTGCTACATCTACACGGGAAGCCAGACACAAAGATATCATTTCCAGCCACAGGAAAGGCCACGAAGTTTGTGCGAGCACACAGAATGGGGCATCTGGTCCAGGGATCTGGGCTGAGCTGTGTGTCCTGCAGGGTGAATGGTCATTTCAGTTCACCCAGAACTGAGGGGGTTCTTGGGATAGAGAGCATTCAGGAAAGTCGGGAAAGTTCTGAACAAGTTGGGGCAGGCTGGTTATTTGGGCGCTGGCACTGGCCTAGGAGAGGTACCATATATTACACAATTTAACCCTCAGAACAGCCCTATAAAGTCAGCACCAGTGTTCTGCCCCATTTGACAGGTGAGGACCAGGCCCAAGGGTATGGGGTGAGTAAGGGGCAGGGCTGGCATGGGACCCTCAGACTTGGGGGCCTGACTGACTTGGGGAATTCATTCCCAGGGACTAAAGGAAGGCAACGCCCATTTTATGGGACAATGAGCCATCAGGCTCTTTCCTGTTGTGGGGGCCCTGAGCCTAGATCTGTCTATCTCCTGGAATCTGTGGGAGAATCTGGGTGTCTGCGTGGCCCCCAGGGCAGGCAATGGGACCTCTGGATTGAAGGATATCAGATTTTTGTTTGGATCCTCACTGAATCTTGTAAAGTAGAATCTATGATCACCACACCTGTTTGACCATAAGGGAAACAGACCCAGAGAGGTTCAGTGACTTGCCCAAAGTCACACAGAATTGGCAGTAGTGTGTGATGAGCTCAGGACTTTCAGCTCTTAACCCTTTGCTTTCTTTGGTTTCTGGGTTAACACAGACTCTAACATCCTCCTCATGGTTCTGCTGGTTACCAGCTCTGTGATCTTGGCCAAGTCGTTAACTTTTCCAAGCCTTAAATTCCTCATTTGTAAAGTCAATGTAATTCTAGGCATCTTCTCAGGGTTATTTTGAGGCATCAGTGAGATGGTCCATGAAGTACATGATAAAGCTTGCAGGGCACAGAAGCTGCTGCCTCTAACCACTACCCCCCCCCCCCCAACTTTTATTTCTCTTTGGGGCCCGGTGCAGAAGCTGGAACCTAAGGCATCTATCATCTCACACCCTCATAGTCAGAACCAGTGTCCAGGTTCTAAAGATTCTAATGAGATGCCCAACTTCTGGGAAGCACATATCCCTCCTCCCTCCCGGGAGCCCAAATTCCAAGAAGTGCAGCTAAAATTGGCCCTTGAACAGCTTTTTCAGAGCACGTCGCAGTTTTTTTTTGGGTCTAGAGAGCTGGTTTCCATTATGAAAGTGGCGCAGAAGGAGAGACCCAGCTAAAAACAGCACCGCCCAGACTGGTGTTAACAGGATGCAGCCTCCCCTGTCATTTCGGGACTGTGGACGCTTCGACTTCCGCAGCTGCTTTCCTCGTTACCGCTAGGTGGCAGCATCGCAACGCGAGGTGGGAATGGCACCCTGGGACGGTAACTAGTAGCTGATTCTGAAAATGATGCCTGTAAAATATGCACTAGTCACAAAATTCTCCATTATATTATTTCCCTTTTATTTGAGGAATTTATTTGCATCGCAGGAGCTCCACATAATTATCTCTTCTCAGAGCTGTCTTAGTGCTTCGGAAGCAAAGCTAAAGAATTATCTGAGCACCGTGTTGTCCCTGCATCAGGCATGTTCCCCCACCCGACCAGACTTAGGGGGTCATTATCCCTTGCTTGGGTCCAAAGTCATAGTTGAAGTTATCAGTTATCCAAGAGAGGTAGCCTGGATTGGGTGGAAATGCACCGATTTGGGACTCAGGTCTTGCTGTAGGTGGCCCGTTGCTTCCCTGTCTAGGCCTTAGGGGTGGAGTTTTGGCTCTGGAATGTGGGTCCCTTGTTCTCAGGTCACTAAGTTGTCTGGCGAACAGTGCACAAGTGGAACCCATCTCCTGAGCCGCAGTGAGGAACAGATGAGTCACAGATGTGAATTTCTTGTAACAGTGCCTGCCACAAAACAAGGACTCCAAAGTCAGCTACATTCTTGGTATCTCTAGGGTCTAGTTATATAGTAGTAGCCACCAAACAAATAGTAACTTATGGGGCCTTGCTGCCCTTGGTTAGGAGACGACAGGGGTGGCAGGAATGATCTTCAAGGCTGAGCTTCTCAAAGGGCCAGCAGCATCTGTCACACCTAGGTGCTTGCTAGAAACTAGAGTCTTCCTTCACAGTGTCTCCAAGGATTTCATGGCACATTGAAGTTTGAGGAGTGCAGTTCTGAGGCACCTTTCAGCCCTGGATACTTGGGATTCCATCCATGCCTGGGTGAGCTCTATCTCCCAGATTCGAATCTGCCAGGAGAGTGGCCCTCAGGCAGGCCCTGCATTTTAACCTTTTTTCCAGGTCTTCTCTAGTGGCCTGGGCACTCAGGTGTGATGGGAATGGGTTGGGTGGGGGGGCATGCTGCAGTGGGTCCTGCTGCAGTGGGTCCTGCTGCATGCCATACACTTCCCTGAATTCCCTCACGTGTCGCTGGCCACAGCATCCTCCCCATCAGACCACTGACCAGAAAGGAAATTTGTCTGCAGCTTTTCCTGGCCCTGCTACTCGAAGCTCACTAGATCTGGCCACCAAAATGGCTCTCACGTGCCGTGCGTCCTCTGCAACCCTCATTCTGGTTCTCTGTCATCCAGCTCCCTTGGGAACCATCCCCACATCTCCTAACTGTCCCTGTGTCCCCTATCCTGATTTGCCTCCAGCTGGCCTCTGACTATGTTTCACTCTGCTGTCCAAAACCCTGCACTTGTCCCCACTGTCGATTCCAGGCCCACTTTTCTCGCCTCCTTTGGCCTTCCAACAACCACAATTCATCTTTGTGGCTCCATCTCAGCTTCCTTCCTCGCTTCTAGATCAGAGAACTTACACCATGCCAAATCCAATCTATAGCCTGTTGTAGATAAAATTTGATTGGCACACAGCACGCCTGTTTGATGACTTGTTGCCTATGGCACTTTCCAGTTCCAAGGGCAGTGCTGAGTAGCTGCGATGGAGACCCTACAGCCCGCCTAACATATTTACCATCCAGCCATTTTCAGATTGTAATTATCTCTGTCTTAGATCCAGCCTAATGGCACCACATGCTGGTCCCTCACACACACACTCCAGACTTTTGTGTCTCCCGGGTCCTTGCCCACATTTGCCTGGAGTCATCCTGTTCCCATGGGGGGACCAGCTCCAAGCACTCCTTCAGCATTCGTCATTCCTACAGCACTCAGCATTCCTTCAGCAAGCATTCATGGCATGGGCCTGGCGTGCTGTGTGTTGGGGTGATGTACTTGCTTTCAGGGAGCTCATGAGCTGCTGACTCAGCTGCTGATTGGAAGGACCTTCCTGGCTTTAAAGTAACAGCCAAGGCCTCTCGTGTAATTATTGTAGTGTCCTGATGGCCAGAGGCCAGAGAGTTCTGTAGCACTCAGTGCCCAGCACTCAGGGTGGGTCAATATAGTCCATTTGAATAAATGAGTGGATTGCTTTCCCCCTGGGTCCATTTCTGGGCCATCACCCTTGGGACTGGTCTCCATCTCCCCCAGACTTCCAGCTGCTTCTGGAATCCCATTTGAGGTCAGATGCTGCTTTTATTGGTATTTTCCCAAACTTGCACATGTATGTGACTTGCCCAAAGATTTTGTTAGAATGCAGATGCCAACTGTAGGTCTGGGATGGAGCCCAAGGTTCTGCATTTTTAACAAGTTCCTGGATAATACTGATACCGCTGGTGCACAGACCACACTTTGAGTAGTGAGGACTGGTTCTTGACTCTGAATTCACCCTGGAATCACTTGGGGGATTTTGAATGCTCATGTCTGGAGTTTACCCAGACCAAGTGAAATGATGTAAGGGGATGAGGTGGGGCCCAGTCTCCCTGGGAGATTTAAATGTGCAGCCAGCATTAACCTTAATCTTTGTAGTTTAAAAAGCTTTGTAGAACCACTAGCCTAGAGCTAGCTATGAAGCTTTTTGCCAAATAGCCTCCCCCTAACTTCCAGCATCACTACCACTACAGCAGTGGTCCTCAAAGTGTGGTCCCCAGACCTGCCACACCAGCATCTCCTGGGAACTTGCTAAAATGCAGTTTCTTGGATTCTACTTCAGCACTACTAAATCAGAAATCCTGGGAATGGGGTCTAGCAGTCTGTTTCAACAAGCACCCCAGGGGATTCTGAGGCACTCTCAGGTGGAAGAGCCACCATTCTATGAATGTTTGCTCCTAACTAGTCTTCATGCCTATGGCCACACCCCGTCCAAACCATTGTTCATTCTGAAGTGATTTTCCAGAAGTGCCAATCTGACTAGCATAGTCATCTGCTCACAGCATTCAAAGGCTCCCTATTGCCCTCAAACCCAGAGGAGAGCTTAAAGGCTGAACCTTCCCAAGTGGTCCCCAATGACTGTCAGAAAGACAAAAGTCAGAGAAGGGGAGTTTTTCTCTCTTGGACACTGTTAACATGGACTGAAGTCAGGACTTTTTAATGATCTGGAGTTTTCTTTTTTAAAAAATTTATTCAGTTTTATTTTTATAGAGAGGGGAAGGGAAGGAGAGAGGGAGAGAAACATCCATGTGTGGTTGTGTCTTGCACATCCCCTACTGGGCACCTGGCCCGCAACCCAGGCTTGTGCCCTGACTGGGAATTGAATCAGCAACCCTTCGGTGCGCAAGCCCATGCTCAATCCACCGAGCTACACCAGCCAGGGCTGGAAAGAGTTTTCTGATGTTCTCTGTGCTAGTTAGAAAGTCCAGGTCTCTGAAACTCTCTTGTTATTGGAAAGTATTTTGGGAAAAAACTCTGACTCCTTTATCTCTTGTTCACATTACTCCTCAAGCTGCTGGCGGAAGTTTGGGGGCATCGGGGTAGGGAAAACCCATGCACACGATTTTGCATCCTCTGGCTTTCTCTTCTCTCCCACCCATCAGCTCCCCTGGTTCCCAGCCTTGTCTGCTTACTGGACTCACCTGGGAGCATATAAAGATACTGACATCTGGGTCCCTGTCTAAGGATTCTGTATTCTTTGGTTTGGGGGACAGTGTGGGCATTAGGGTTTTAGAAAGCACCCCATCCCCACCCCTGATGAACCCAATGGCAGCCAAGGTTGAGAAGTTCTGAATTTGGCCTGAGATCTGTTCTCTGAGTCCAGAAAGTCTGTTTAACAAGAGATGGAAGAACTGTTTTCTTTGCTTGAGGAATAGGGTGTTTCTGGGCCCAGCTGCCTGAGCCCTACTGCTGATGACAGCTGGACACAAGGCTGGGAGGATCAGGATCTTGGAGACATCCAGTCAAGCCCACCCAAAGGGGCAGGGGTCAGACCTAACAGTAATTGCATTCCACATGCATTCACATTTTTTGTCTTTCAGGATACTTGGCCAGGTAAGTGTTATTACCTTGACATCACAGGCTAAAAAGCTGGGGTTTGGTGAGCTTTTTAAAAGTTTAGCTTTCATGAAGAACTTTAACATGTGCTAAGTGCTTTATATCTGTTTCCTTATGGAATGATAATATGAGGTACAGATATTCTCATAGGTGAAGAAATAGGGACTCAGAGAAGCAAAGTTACATGACTAATGTCGCACAGCTCTTGGAGGCAAATGAACCTGGATTTGAGATCCTAGCTCCCTTTTAAAAATAACCCTAAACCCTAGGTTCCTAGCCCTCTCTAACCTCCATCTCTAACGTTAAGCAAATATTAAAAAACAAAACTGTTAAGTGGATTCAAGGAATCTGTAATTTAGCCTTGTATAAAAATTTCCCTTATCAGTTTCAGCTATTGCAGGAAAGCTTCTAATTGTCATTTGAGGACACGCTGGAATTGTGTTAGTAAAAATTACTTTATGTAATGAACTCTTAGATCAATTCTTGTTGAAATGAGCTGGAATTAGATTTTTGCTTTTCCCATATGTAATGCCTTCAATTCAGTGATGAATCACCGGAGTCAGCAGTTATCTGACATTTCAGCGCGGCGCACAGCGTGGCACCACGTTCCTGTCTGCTGGCCCGATGTGGGGGGGAAGCAGACCCAGGGGGTGTGCTTTTGAATTCAGCGGGGCTGTTAGACAGAGGCTTTTCTCTTTATTCAGGGAGAACCTGCCATTTTAACATTTAGATTCATTTGTTTTCAAACCTCCCTCAGGTCGCAGTGTGAATTTGAATGACTGTGCACACACAGCATGTCTGTGTGACTTAGGGCAAGTCACGTCGCCTCCCTGTGTGCCCTGTTTCCTGGTCTCTGCCATGAAAGGACGAGATGAGGTGGGCTGCTGTTTGCCAACATTCTGTAGATGGTACTAGGTGTTAAGAAACAAATTAGAGAAATCTTAGCTCCAACATTGTCAGGACTTCTGCCTTTACAGTGTCCTTTCTTTTCTGTTCCTGCCCCGGCCCGTAAAATAAGAGCTTATCCTAAGAGGCTTGCTCTCGTGGGAGTATGGGAGCAGTTTTGACCCTAAGCTGCTGTAACTGGACAGATGAGGGGGTCTTGTCATTCTTTGGAGCATTTACACAGGCTGGGGACTCAGCATCATCCAAACGCTGACCCGGACGCTGACCCAAACGCCCGGAGTTGTTTCTTATTGTCCTTGTCAGGACCCACGGCCAGCTGAGGTCCTTCAGCAGGAGGCAGAGGGAGTACCTGCAATATAGATCGTAAAGTGATTTGATTCGTTGCGTGTACTCTCAGCCTTGTATCTTCCTTGTGAAGTGAGTATCTTCTTATTCTGTGGTGACTCTCTCTCTCCTTAATTATTTATTATTTCTTGACTTAAAGACCACTTTTTTCTGGTACTAATATGGTCACTCTACCTTTATTTGGGTAGTATTGGCCAGATGTATCTTTGTCCATCTTTTACTTTCAATTCTTCCGGATTTTAATCTTTTAACTTTTTTTTAAAGAGCTGTAGGTGGGTTTCCCCCCATTGCAATCTGATAATCTCCTTAATCTGATGGTTATTCCATTCCAATTAAAGAAATTATTCATTGTGCATATTAATATATTTAGACTGGTATCTCTCATTTTAACTGTTTTGAATTTATGAATTTCATTTCTCCTGATATATATATATATCTTGAGCTGGAACCTGAAGGCTGAGAGTGTTGCTTCTGCACAGAGCTGAAGAAAGTGCTCCTGGCAGGCATCAGTGTGGGGTGAAATAAAAGCGAGGGCTGTGAGGCGGGAAGGAATACTCACTCACAAGCAAGTGACAGAAAGGAGACCTGTGTGTTTGGCATCGTGTTAGTTACCTGTTGCTTCCTAACAAACTACCACAATCTTGGCAGCTGAAAGCATACGTATAATCTTGTAGAGGGCCAGAGGCTCAAGGATTAACTGGGTCCTCTGCTCAGGGCTGTAGTCGGTGTATGGACCGGATGGCATTTTCATCTCAAGGCTCAAGTGGAGAAGGATCTGTTCACAGCTTCATTCAGGCTGTTGGCAGAATCTCTTTCCCTGTGGATGCATGACTGAAGGCCTTGGCATTTTGCTGGTTGTTGGCTGGCGGTAGCTCTCAGGTCCTAGAGTCTGAAGCTCCTAGAGTCCCCCTGGGACCTTTTGCCAAAGGGGCTTTCTCCACATGACTGCCTGTTTCATCAAGCTAGCAAGGAGGGTCTCAGCTCAGGGAGACTGCAGGCCTTCTATTAAGAGCCTTCACCTGATTATGCCAGGTCCACCCAGGATGATCTCTCTATCCATGAATTCAAAATCAATTAATTTTGGACCTTGATTACAGCTACATAATCTCTTCACTGTTTTCATATTCTATTGGCTAAGGCAGTACCCACCCATCCTCACAGGAAGGAGATTTAGAACCTATAAGCATCCCGGGCAGAGATCATGGGGCTTGTCTTAGAATTCTGCCTCTTACATGTACATTATGAATGAGATTGAGAACTATATGCCAGGGGCTGCTCAACATTTACCCTCCCTTTCTTCCTTATGGATAAAACCCTGATTTCATTCAGGAGGCAAAGTGCCCACCTGAGAAGACTTGATTTCGCAGACTGCTGGCCAGTGACTTTTAAGTGGCAATCTAAAGAAAAGTTATCCCTTTCCTGATAAAAAGGAATGGATCCACTGTCATGCACCCTTTGTCCTTTGCTTCTTTCCTTTTTCCTTCCTGGAACTTGGACAAAAAGCCTGGGGTTGGAGCAGCCATATTGTGACCACGAGGCTTCCTATTTTCTGAGGATGGCAGAGCAGGAAGATAGAAGGAGCCTGGGTCTCCAAGGTTATCTTGGAGTTTCTCTGGACCACTTCTGGACTTCTTGTCATGTGAGAAAAATATCCACCATTTAGTTATGCAAATATACTCCAGTTTCTGTTACTTGTAGCCAAATACAGTCCCAACATACAATCACATAAGGCAAAGTCAGGTCACGGAGTTCCTTGTTGAGCACATTATGTATGGAGTGTGGGTTTTATTCTAAATTAAACAGGAAGATGTTGAAGGCTTTTAATCAGAGAGGTGCTTAGATTAAGTTATGTTTTAGAAAATCTCCTGGCTACTTGGCAAAGAGTGAACTGTGACGTGAGGCATTATGCAGACTGGAAGTAAATCACCCAAGCTACCACAGCCAGAGAGGGATAGGAATGGCATCCAAAGTGCATGTTTGTTTGACTCAACAATCCTGGCTTTGGCTGACATCTCTGTTTTAATCAAGATCTTTGTCTTCCAGTAGTTGCTAGAAGAGCCCTGAGGCTACCATATCACTTATTTATCTCTGGAGTCCCATTCTCAGAAAAAATCTCAGGATCTTCACAGTCATAAAAGAGACATTTATCCTGGGTTTGGAAATTTTTCCAGATCAATCTGGGTCAACCTAATTAAAGGTAATTAAAGAAAGATGTGAGTGTAGACATGCATGCGTGCATAGGGAGAACTTTCCTTTCTGTTAATTTACTTACAATTTCTTTCATGTCTCTATTGACTAATGTCTACCTGATACTAAATTACCAAAGCCTGGATATAAAAATGACTTCAGCATTACACTCAGAACTCTAATCAGCTCCAACTGATGCTGAATGCTAAATGAATTGAAATAGGGCACCTCTCTTAGACACGGCATTGAATTTCATCCAGGGGCCTCCAAGGGAGCCATACAGAGTTTGACATGTGAAGGTGATGTAGTAGTAACATGTATTATACTGTGAATGAGGAGGTCTGGGCTCTAGCTCCCAGTTCCCAGTGACTTACAGGGTGACCCCAGGGAAGTCACTTCCCCTCTCTGGTCCTCAGTCTTCCCTTCTTCTGAGTTGTGCTCACTAGCTAGAGCAAAGGTTTTAAAACTGTGTTCCCCAGAGCCTGGTGTTTCAGGGGTTACTCCAGAGAAAGGGGGCTGCCTCTTTGGGTCAGTTGGGTTTGGAATTCAAAGATGATTAGAGGACAAGGAAGGAGCTTAGAGTTAGACATCTGCAACCTTGTCCCAGAGAAAGCTCACTTTTCATCACGGCTCTACTGTTTTGCTCCAGTGGAGGGTTGGGAGAGGAGAAGCAAGCTTTATAGGTCACCGAGAAAAGCATCTGCTCTAATTAGACCCATCATGGGCGAGCAGGTGGCCTCCCTCCAGTCCTCCTGGGGGGCTGGAAGCTAGCCATCTGCTTGCTTCCCATGAACAAAGTCCCCTTTGCCCTCTTGGATTCTTGGGCAAAGGTGACTTGGTTAGCCAGGGAGATCTGGGGCAGCCTTGAGAGAAGAGGAATGAGGAAACAATGGAGATGCAGTGAAAGGGCCAGGAAGAAACACTGTAGGGCTTGGAACCATTAGAGCTGGAGAAGAGAAGCCTGAGGTGTAGGGGTGGGGTAGATGTGTGACAGTCCTCTGTAGGGTACCACCTGTTGAGAGTGCTGAGGGCATCATTCACTTCCTTCATAACTTCAACCGGTCACTTCAAACCAGCCCAATCCAATTGAATCTGTGTGTCCATCCATCCATCCATCCACCCACCCATCCATCCATTCATCCACCTACCTATTCATTCATTTTCACACATGCACCTACCTACTGGTACCCTCATTTGGTTCAATCACTTCCTCTTTCCCTCTCTGCCTATTCATTTATTCTTTTGACCATTCTATAAGCATTTGTTGAGCACCTGCTATGTACCTGAGAGTGTAGAGGAGAAGGAATCATCAGGGAGCTCCAAGTCTCAGTGCTGTGAACAGATATGCAAGCAATTCTGGGAAGTCATTATACTCCAGGGAAGAGCAAAACACTATTTGAGTTTGGAGGTGAGAGGGACTGTTTAAGCAGGTGGATCAGAGAAGACTTCAAGGAGGCAATAACATAAGGATTGGACTTGGAAAGAGGAACTTTAGTTTTTTGGCTAGATGAGTGGGATGAGGGTTTATTTATTTTTTTTGGGTGACGCCAATTTGAGGCCATGCTTATCCTTTAAGGATAATATAAACTCTACTCCCTTTCCCCTTCCTTCCAGGCCTCAAAAAAGAGTCTGAATTATTTAACTCAAATTTCTTGCTGATGAAATTCAGGTTTAATTCAACAACTGATTGTTTTTGTTCAAAATATTGGAGGGAAAAAAACCATTCAAGAAAAAATTACAGAAGCTCATAGCAGGAAGTTACCTTAATCAAACCTCTCTCTGTGTGGCACCTGCAAGTGAGAACTAGCTATCAGCTCTTCATTTTGTTGAGAGGCTAGGGTTTTATGTCTGTTTTTTAAGCTGATTTTGCTTCAGACAATTAGGCTGTTTCTTAGGGTTTGGTACATCCTTGCCAAAGATGTCTCTTTTGTGCTAGCATCGTCACATTGTCACTTGAACTT
>PVKU01015977.1:0-16298 GCA_004027475.1 Anoura caudifer | reverse complement strand
ATGTACATTTCTAGACTCAGAATGTCAACAGGCCTGTGAAGAAATAGACTGATGGCTTTCCAGGAGTGAGTAGAAATACATGGACCCATGTAGCGACAGCAGGTCCAAATGTATCTTCTGGAGAACCAGAGAAGTAAGCTGTCATGGTTGGTGTTATGCTAGATTACTTTACTAATATCTCCTTTTCATATAAGCTAATGAAAGCCCATGGCAATGAGGGGATATTCCCAACACACAATCTGGAGGTGAGCAGAGTCAGTTTTTGGTGAGAAGGTGCTCAATGTTCACTTAGCAGAAGGATATATTGCAGTGGGATATGTTGAATTGTATGGAATACCATATAGGTGATTAGATAGCTAGTTGTGTAAACATTTCCATATGGTAACTCAGTACTATAGACAATATGGGACACCTCTGGTGGACTCTGGAGGTGAGAAACTTTCTCAAGGACAAGCAATTGTCATTTTCACACTTGATGAACCTGGGAGGGATCTATTGTAAGCAACATCACCATGAGCCACCAAAGAATTAACATCTTGAGCTCAGCCCCAAACTAACAAGGCTTTCAGAACGTATGTGGAGGGACAGATGATACAAGGTTAAAAAGAACGGGTTTTGTAATCTCTCCACTTTCATTTCTGATTGTCTTTATTTGGTTCCTCTCTCTTTTTCTCTTGAGAAAGTTTGGGTTTCAAATGTATGATTTCAGTTTCATGGCTGTGAAAGTATTATCCAATTATGATTGTCAAACAATTTTGTAGATGCATTAAGTTTGTAATAAATGACTTGCACGAAAATTCTGCAAAAAAGAAAAAACAACAGATGTCTAAGCTGTTCTTGTTGCCTTGCTTTGTCTACAGTCCTGGAAATTGCTTAGCAACACAATTGTTAACAGCATTCATGTTTCTCATGAGAAATCTATTTGTTTTGTTATTCAGAACTTAGAGAGAGCATGCATTTGTTGGGGCTTATAGTGCTGTTGGAAACCCTGTGTGGCTTGGGGCTTGACAACAATTACTAAAGAAATAAAGGGCAACACACCACATGGAGATGAGAAATGTTGCAGAAAAAATGTTCATGTGATAGCTACACCTATCGGCTTTTGTGTTCCTTTAAAACAAGGTGAGTATTCCAGTATCCTAAAGCTTTAGTCACTTTGGTCCCTATGGAATCTCAGGTTTTGGTAACTTTACAGCATGTTTACAGCAGCCTGAAAAATCTTCTTATTGACAGATAATATTTGTATTGTTAAAGTATCCTTTTTCTTTGTGTATTTTTTAGAAGCACTTTTCTCTGGTCCTATAGAAAGGTGGATGGGAATAACTTTTCTAGGATCATCACATTTTCTGCATAATGCCCCAGTGTGGTAAGGTGGCATGATTGTCTGGTGCCCACTGTTCACATTGACAACTCCTAGGCTCTTGTAGCAACATTGCATGCAGAGTGCAAAACCTTGCCAAACCAGAACTGTGGTGACAGAGTGCTGATTCTGTGTAAGGATGTGCTTTTTCCCCTTGAGTGTCAGAAAAAATTATAAGTAAGAAGCTTCTTTGGATACTGCTCCTTTTGGCAAGTGTTTCAATTGTTTTATCATTTCACTACATAGCCTGTGTACCCTGGACAAAATTATTGGCCTTGTCATTTTCTAAAGAGTCTAAAGAACAAGAACAATAAACAAGGAAAAACAAAATGTTGTTGCTGAAAAGGTTTGTATTCTATAGAAAAAAAAACAAAAGGAAGGAACGTAATGAAAGCTGTGCAGATCCATCATTTCTTTGGTTTCTTTTGTTTAAGAGAAATGACAAAGGATCCGTAACTTGTTCTAGAAACATTTAGGTTGCCCCATCTGCTCTGCTATGTACCTTGGGTGATGCCTTTCTGCAATCCTATATGAAATAAAGATGAAAAGACACAAATATCAGAAGAAATAACAATCCAGCTCTCTATCCTTGACCTCGTGGTGCCAGAAAAAGGAAACAACATCAGAAGTCTTACCTTGAGATTGTTCTATATAAAGCTTTTACACAGTCTTTTGTAACTGGTACAAGCTAGAGCAATTGTGATCAACTAGCTATAAGTGGCTTCAATATTGTTTAATTAAAATGATAGCCTCTCACACTCCCCATTATCTCTCTTGCCCACATCTTCCCTCATAATTGTAGTTTTCATGACATATGATCGATTTATTCTATGGCACATAATTTAAGATACTTTTTTCTTTTCTATGTCTAATATTTTACTGTAATATACAGGCAAGTATCCAATCATTTTCTCTGTCTGCTGATGGCTGAAACCTAAATACAAAAAAAAAAAAATCAATTACTGTGGCACAGATTTCTTTGTCGTTCAGAAATTTCAAAGAGTGAAGTTTCTCTCGGGTTTATTTTATTTCTCACATGCATATTACACATAGTATATGTTATAACTCACATTCATTGAAGGAGAACAAATAAAGAACATATAGATTAAAAATTTCCTCTCCATATTTGATGCTGAAAGAGAAGGAGTCATGTCAATGTTGCTCTCACTTCTAAAATATGGAGACACAAATAACAATTACAGTAGTTCCCCTTCCAAATAAAGTAGTGTTTAGGTTTTGTATCCAAATGAGAGTCCTCAGAGAAACTGCCTTAATATAAGGATAAACTAGCTTCATAATAATTAAACATAATTTAAGATACTTTTTATATACACACATACATACACATATATTTGAAATTAAAAATAAACTGTTTGAAACCTGGGGGCATTTTCTCACCACAAACACAAAATATGGCCCAAAAGTGAGGTAATGAGTTTACCTGTAGGGACAATATGGAGCAGTCAATTCAGCATGGTATCTATACTGGACTGAGGATGAGTCCTAGTTTGTTGATAAGCACACATGCCCAAACATTGCACAGTGCACCACTATAATACAGATTTCTATGTCCAAGTGGCACATAAGTGAACAGTCTCAACACACACGTGAGAAATAGAAATGAATGTTTCTATTTCCCAAAAGATGAAATAAACTCTCAGGGGACTGCATGACCTCCACGAATTCACAATACCTGGTTTCTGAGAGGATGGGTGCTGCTCTCACTTAGGGCTGGCTGTGATTCATCAGAAGGGATTAGCCTGAGAAGCCCAGTGTGGGATACAAGGGAAATGCCTTATTTTCTCAAAGGTGTCAGAATTACAGGAATTTTCCTTGGTGATTTTTGACTGAAGTTTACTGATGACACTTATTCTCAAGAGTTCAATGCTTTTTTGTTGTTGTTTTCCTTTTTGAAAGACAATAGATTTGGGGGAGAGCTATTTCACCTCAGGTTTCAGTGTTTGAATTCCAGAACAAGAACTAGAGAAATGTGGCAGAGTTTTATTTGTTCTGTAATGAATTTATACAGTTTATGTTGCATAAGGGTTTCAAGTGTACAATTTTTTTGAACATTATTGGTCTACATTATTGTGATTTCATTATCAGCAGTCAAGTCTTTTTCTATGAATACTTATTTATTCCCTATTCTACCCCATCCCTTTTTTGATCATCATGCATTTCTCTTCGTCCATGATGATTTTTCTTTCTTCTTTTCATTATATCTGAAGAACTTTCAAAACCATCTCTCCTGACATCTGCCAGTCTCTATTTAATTTCCATGATTCTGTTTGTAATTTGCTTGTATTTTGCTCATTATATTATACTTATAAATAAATCCATGTGGTCTTTTTCTTTCTCTTTCTTACTTCAATTAGCATAATACTTCCTACACCCTTCAAAGGCACTAAAAATATTGTTTTTATGGTCAAGGATGATTGAATTGTGTAAATTTCTTCATGAACTGCTTTTTAAAAAGATTTTTAGTTACTTATTTTTAGAGAGGAAGCAGAGGAAAAAAAGAAGATAAAGAGAGAAACATCACTGTGTGGCTGCCTCTAACTAGTCCCCCACCAGTGTCATGGTCAGCAACCCAGGCATGTGCCCTGACTGGGAATCGAACCAGCAAGACTTTGGTTCATAGGATGGTGCTCAATCCACTGTGCCTTACCAGCCAGGACCTCAAACATTATTTTTGAGGATGTTAATTACTCCAGCAACCATAGAAAATTCTAGGTAGTTTCTTCAAAATATTACAAATTAAATTGCATAAAGACCCAACATTTCCACTTCTGGAATTGTGTAGAAATTGGAAACATTCCCACTGCTGGAATTTTTTAGGAAACTGGAAACATTAATTAGAGAAAATATGTGCATCACTGATACAGATACATCTGATTAAGATAAGTCATATCATTGGGAAAGTAAAGGGGCACAATAGGATGAGTTTGCAAGGACAATGTTGGGTACTCTAGGAGGGGTCTGTCTGAGAAGCTGAAAGCTTCTAGAGCCAGTGGGAACAAAAGAGCACTGATTCTCCCTAACTGGGAGGTTCTGGATATTGCTGGAAATCTCTGGTTCCTGTGGTGGGGCTCTCAGTCTTGTGCCTTCAGGCTGTTTTTTTAGAAGGTAATCTGAATAATTGTGCTGCAGCAGCCCACGTTTCCAAATGCGTCACATTTTTTCATGGGTAGAAACATGTCAAAGCTCAGGGTCAAAATGGCCTTTCAGAGGGTAGCAGGTTTATTTTTTATGTATTCTCCAGTGAAGAGGCTCTGAGCCAGAAGCCTGTCATTCTTCCAGAATTGTTTATTTTTGTATATTATGTTGTTTTCATTTTGTAAGCTAACCGTGTAGAAACAAGATGAAACTAGAACTAACAGGGAAGTGATTGGAAGACACAGTTATGAGAGTTTAGCCTTAATTGGTGGTCTTAAGTGATTAGTTCTGTGAGTTGATAGGCTTCAGTATCTGTTTTTGAAAAGAGGCCATTGTCTCTGATGTTTTTGCCTCTGGAGAGTGGCAGTGGGTAGCAGAATGCAAAGTATTGTTCAGTCACACCCATCTTTACTGCAATAAGATTTACTTTAGCCAAGATTCATAGGCAGACTTAGAGACCATCAGTATAAGAAGAGGAAGAAAAGTTGGAGGAATTCTGTTTAAGTTATGCCCCTTTAATTATTTTGTTTGCCATTTTGGGGTTTCCCAGAAAACCCAGTGTGCAGTAATAGCAATTCTGTTTGAATTTTCTCTTTTATATTGCTGATTCTAGTTTCCTACAATTCTGGCCATTATTATCTTAGTAATAGTACTAACACTGAATACTTTAAAATAAATCTATTGTTAATTAACCATTTTATTCCACATTTAACTTTCAGAACAGGCCTCTGGGATAAGTGCTTTTTAATTTGATTTTGTATTACAGTATATTCTTTTATTTTAATTGTTGTTCTTGTGCAGTTTTCTGTTTTTTACTCCCATTCCTGCCCACTGCCACAGCCCTCCCCTCCTCCCTCCCATTTCCAACCCCCATAGTTTTTGTCCATGTGTCCTTTAAAATTGTTGCTCCAAACCCTTCCCCTTTCCCCCTGAAATTCCCTCCCCTCTCCCTTCTGGTGACTGTCAGCCTGTTCTCAATTTCAGTGTCTTTGTTTATATTATGCTTGTTTGTTTGTTTTGTTGATTAGGTTCTTGTGAAAGGTGAGATCATATGGTATTTGTCTTTCACTTCATGCCTTATTTCACTTAGCATGGTGCTCTCCAGTTCGATCCATGCTGTTGCAAAGACTAGTAGCTCCTTCTTTTTTCCTGCTGCATAGAATTCCATTGTGTAAATGTACCATATTTTTTTGATCAGTTCATTTACTGTTGGGCACCTAGTTTGCTTCCAATACTTGGCTATTATAAATTGTACAGCTATGGACATTGGGGTGCATAGGTTCTTTTGAATTGGAGTTTAGGGTTCTTAGGATATAATCCTAGCAGTGGATTTGCTGAGTCAAAAGGTAGATCCATTTTTAATTTTCTGAGAAAATTCCATACTGCTTTCCATAGTGGTTGTTCCAGTCTGCAATCCCACCCTCAGTGTACTAGGGTCCCCTTTTCTTCATAACCTCTCCAACACTTGTTGTTTGTTGCTTTGTTTATGATGGCCATTGTGACTGGTGTGAAGTGGTATCTCATTGTGGTTTTAATTTGCATCTCTCTGATAGCTAGCAATATTGAGCATCTTTTCATGTGTCTCTTGATCCTCTGTATGTCCTCCTTGGAGAAGTGTCTGTTAAGTCCCTTGCCCATTTTTTAATTGGGTTGCTTGTCTTCTTAGAGTTGAGTTGTGTGAGTTCTTTATATATGTTGGAGATTAAACTCTTGTATGAGGTATCATTAGCAAATATGTTTTCCCATAAAGTTGGTTCTCATTTTATTTCAATAGTGTTTTCTTTAGCTGTGCAGAAGCTTTTTATTTTGATGAAATCCCATTTGTTTATTCCTTCCTTTATGTCCCTTGCTTTTGGAGAGTTATCAATAAATGTTGATGCATGAAATATCTGAGATTTTCCTACCTATGTTGTCCTCTAGGACTTTAATGATGTCATGCTTATATTTAAATCTTTTTATCCACCTTGAATTTATTTTTGTATGATGGACACTCTGATTGATGTGAGGTGGTATATCATTGTGATTTTAATTTGCATCCTTCTGATGTCTAGTGATGCTGAGCATCTGTTCATATGTCTCTGGATCCTCTGTATGTTCTCCTTAGAGATGTGTCTGTTCAAGTCCTTTGCCCATTTTTTAATTGGGTTGCTTGTCCTCTTAGAATGGAGCTGTGTGATTTATTTATATATTTTGAAGAGTTAAGAGGGTGAGGGATTTGCAGGAACAATTATAAAGGACACATGGACAATAACAGGGAGGTAGAAATGGGAGAGAGATGGGGACCACTGGGGTGTTGGCCTGGGTTTGGGAAAAAATACAGAAAACTGTACTTGAACAACAGTAAGAAACAGTAAAAGAGAGTAAATAGATTGGTGGTCTCTGGTTTTGCTCCTATATTCAGCTACAAACTATACTTTTTGCATCGTTCTATCAAATGGGTGACATGACTTGGCTAAAGCTATGGTATTGGTCATAGAAAATAAATTCTCCAGAAGAGAAGATTCACAGGTCTGTGGGCTTGGGGCTTGGGATTTTGGTGACTGTTGGGTTCTTCTACAGACCAACAAAGTCTGTTTTGGTACCCAAAACAGAGTATAGTGTCTTATAAATAGAAGACTCACTGCCAGTTGAATCACAAGACTTACTCAGAATAATCCCTTTTGATTTCAAATACATTTTTCTCTCCTCAAATTAAAATGCAGCAGAAAGAAAGAATCAGCTCCTAACCTTTGCAACAGCATAGATGGAACTAGAGAGCACTATAGTAATTGAAACAAACCAGGTGGTGAAAGACAAATACCATATGATCTCACCTATAAGTAGAAACTATTCAACAAAACAACACACAAGAAAAATATAGCCATAGACATTGAAATAAAGAACAAACTGGCAGTAACCAGAACAGGAGCTGGGAGGGGATAATGGAGGGAAAATTGGGAAGGGCTTTTAAGAACATGTGTGAAGGGCACATGGGAAAAAACAGAGAGGGGTAGGATCAAGGGTGGGGAGTCAGGATGGCTGAGGTTGGGGGGAGTGGTAGGGGGTAGAAATATTTATATCAGACAAAATAGACTTGAGAACAAAGGTCATAAAAAGAGATGCTGAAGGACCCTTTGTGTACTACTCAAGATAATAATCCATCAACGAAATGTAAATGTTATAAACCTATGAAACCAACATATAAGAATCCAAAGAGCAAAACGTTGCAGTAGGATATGTTGAATGGTATTGAATGCTATATAGCTGATTAGATAACTACTCATGTAAATATTTCCATATGTTAGCTCAGTACTATAGACAATATCGGACCCTTCTGGTAGGCCCTAGAGGTGAGAACCATCCATAGGGACAAGCAATTGTCATTTTCACCCTCTGGAAACCAGGGAGGGATCTACTGTAAGCAACATTACCATGAACCACCAAAGAATTATGATCTTGAGCTCACACCAAAACTGACAGGCTTTCAGAACATATGTGGAGGGACATATGACACAAGGTTAAAAAGATTGGGCTTTAAAAGTAGGATTTGAGTTTCATGGCTGGGAAAGTATTATCCAATTATGGTTGTCAAACCATTTTGTAGATGTATTAATAGTTTGTAATAAAAGCATTGTGCCAAATGCCTGCAACAAAACCAGAGTTTTCTAAGCTGTTCTTGTTGCCTTGCTTTGTCTACAGTCCTGGAAATTGCTTAGAAACACAATCATTGTTAACAGCATGAGAATTCTTGTTCCTCATGAGAAATCTATTTGTTTTGTTATTCAGAACTTAGAGAGCGTATCTATTTATTGGGGCTTATAGTGCTATCAGAAAATCTGTGTGGCTTGTGGCTTGACAACAATTACTAAAGAAATAAATTGCAATTCACCACATGGGGATGAAAAATGTTGCGGATAAAATGTTCATGTGATGGCTACACCTATTGGTTTTGGTCTTCCTTTAATGCAAGATGAGAATTTCCAGTATTCTAAAGCTTTAGTCACCTTGGTCCCTATGGAATCTCAGGTTTTGGTAACTTTACAACATGTCCAATAGAGCCTGAAAAATCTTATTATTGGCAGATAGTATTTGTATTATTAAAGTGTGCTTTTTCTTTGTGTATATTTTTTCAGAAATGATTTTCTCTGGTCCTTTACAAATGTGGATGAGAATAATTTTTCTAGGATCACCACATTTTCTGCATAATGTCCCAGTGTGGTAAGGTGGCATAATTGTCTGGTGCCCACTCTTCACATTGACAATTCCTAGGCTCTTGTAGCAACATTGCATGCAGAGTGGAGAACCTTGCAAAACCACAACTGTGGTGACAGAGTGCTGATTCTGTTTAATGATGTGCTTTTTCCCTTTGAGGGTCAAAAAAAAAAAAAACATAAGAAGCTTCTTTGGATGCTGCTCCTTTTGACAAGTGTTTCAAATGTTTTATCGTCTCACTACATAGCTTGTGTACCTTGGACAAAATTCTTGTACTTGTCATTTTCTAAAGAGTCACTAAAAGAAGAAGAAAATAGCACATGTTGTTGCTAAAAAAGGATTCTAATATATAGGAAAAACAAAAGGAATGAAACTAATGAAAGTTGCTGAGGACCATTATTTCTTTGGTTTCTTTTGTGTAAGAAAAATGACAAAAGGATACACAACTACTGCCAAAAACATCTAGGTGACCCTGTCTGCTCTGCTATGCAACTTGGGTGCTGTCGTTCTGCAATCATATGTGAAATAAAAACCAAAAGACACAAATATCAGAAGAAATAAGAATCCAGCTCTATATCCTTGACTCCATGGTGACAGACAGAGGAAAATAATCAGAAGTTTATTTTGAGATTGTTCTATATACAGCATTTACACAGTCTTTTGCAACTGGTAGCAAGCTAGAGCAATTGTGATCAACTAGCTATAGGTGGATTCAATATTGTTTAACTAGAATGATAGCCTCTCACACTCCCCATTATCTCTGTTGCCCAGGCATTCCCTCACAATTGTAGTTTTAATGATATATCTTCTATTTATTTTATGGCACATAATTTAAGATACTTTTTCTTTTCTATATCTAATATTTTACTTCATTATACAGGAAAGTATCCAATCATGTTCTCTGTCTCCTGAGGGTTATTATCTAAATAAAAAAATTAATTACTGAGGCTCAGATTCTCTTTCTAATTCAGAAATTTCAAAGAGTAAAGTTTTTCGTTAGGGTTTATTTTATTTCCCACAAGCACATCATACACAGTGGATGTTATGGCTCACATTCAGTTAAGGAGTACAAATAAAGAACATATAGATTAAAAATTTCCTCTCCGTATTTGACACTGAAAGAGAAGGGGTCTTGATCTTGTCAATGTTACCCTTACTTCTTAAATATGGAGATGCAAATAAAAATGACAGTAGATCATCTTCTAAATAAAGCAGTGTTTAGGTTTTGGATCCAAATGAGAGTCCTCAGAGAAAGTGCCTCAATTTAAGGATAAACTAGCTGTATAATAACTAAACATATTTTATGATAGTTTTTCATATATGTGTGTAATACATCAATAAAGGTTTCAAATGTAAGATTATATTAAACATTATTGGTCTATATGAGTGCATTTTCATTATCCAGTCAAGTCTTTTTCTATCAATACTTATTTTTTCCCTATTGTACCCCATCCCTTCTGTGATTGCCATACATTTCTCTTTTTCTATGAAGATTTTTCGTTTTTTATTATTTCTGAAGAACTTTCAAACATTTCTCTCCTGAAATCTGTCAGACTCTATTTAGTTTCATGATTCTGTTTGTATTTCGTTTGTCTATTTTGCTCATTATATTATACTTATAAATAAATCCATGTGGGCTTTTTCTTTGTCTGTCTTACCTCAATTAGCATACTACATCCTACTACCTTCAATGCCACTACAAAAGATTAGATAGATAGATAGATAGATAGATAGATAGATGATAGATAGATAGATAGATTCAAGGAGTATCAAATTGCTTAAATTTCTTTGTGAACTGTATTTTAAAAAGAATTTTAGTTACTTATTTTTAGAGATGGAGCAGGGAAAGAAGAAGAGAAAGAGAGAAATCTCAATGTGTGCTGCCTCTCACTGGTCCCCCACGAGTGTCATGATCAGCAACCCGGACATGTGCCCTGACTGGGAATCAAACCAGAAAGCCTTTGGTTCACAGGGTGGTGATCAGGCCACTGAGCCTTACCAATGAGGTCCTCAAACACTATTTTTGGGAATGTTCATTACTGCAGCAACCATAGGAAACTCTAGGTAGTTTCTTCAAAATATAAAAAATTAAATTGCCTAACGACCCAGCATTCCCACTTCTGGAATTGTATCAGAACAAACTGGAAACATTAATTAGACAAAATATATGCATCCCTGATACAGATACATCAGATGAAGATAACTCAGATCTTTGGGAAAGTAAAGCGGGGCAATAGGATGAGTTTGCAAGGACAATGTTGGGCACTCTAGGAGGGGTTTGTTGGAGAAGCTGAAAGCTTCTGGAGCCGGTTAGAATAAAAGAGCACTGGTTCTCTCTAACTGGGAGGTCCTGGGTATTGCTTGAATTCTCTGGATCCTGTGGTGGGATCTCAGTCTTGTGCCTTCAGTCTGCTTTTTTAGAAGAATGTCTCAGTGATTGTTCTGCAGCTGCTGGCATTTCTGAATGCATCACTTTTTTTCTGGGTAGAAACTCGGGACAAAGCTCAGGGTCAGGATGACCTGGCAGAGGGTAAGTGGTTTACTTTTCCAGTATATTGCAGGGAACAGGCTCTGAGGCAGAAGCCTGCCATTCTTCCAGAATTGTGTACTTTATGTATATCACATTGTTTTTATTTTGTAAGCTAACCTTGTAGAACCAAGATGACTATTACAACTAACAGGGAAATGATTGGACACAACAGTTAATAGAGTTTAGTCTTAATTGGTGGGCTTAAGTGATTAAAGCTGTGACTTGATAGGCTTCAGTATCTGTTTTGAAAAGAGGACATTGCCTCTGAAGTTCTTGCCTCTAGAGAGTGGCAGTGGGTAGCAGAATGCAAAGTATTGTTCAGTAACTCCCATCTTTATTGCAATAAGATTTACATTAGCCAAGATTTGTAAGCAGACTTAGAGACCATCAGTATAAGAATGGGAAGAAGAGTTGGAGGAATTGTGTTTAAGTTATGCTCCTTCAATTATTTTGTTTGCAATTTGGGGGTTTCCCAGAAAACACAGTGTGCAGTAATAGCAATTCTGTTTGAATTTTCCTCTTTTATATTGCTGATTCTAGTTTCCTACAATTCTGGCCATTATTATCTTAGTAATATTACTAAAACTCAGTGCTTTAAAATAAAACTGTTGTTATTAACCATTTTATTCCGTATTTAACTCTGAATCAATCCCTCTGAGATAAATGCTTTTTAAAATCACATTATTAGAGAAGAAAGAGTCAAAATGCAAATTCTGTGCTCTGTGGCAGTTTCAAGATTCTAATGTGAAATTCTCTCCCACATTATCCCTCGATCGCTTTTTTCAACTGTAGTACTAAACTCAGAGTTCAGAAAATGTGGGCAAAATGGGAACATTCTTCTCAGGGATCTCATAATGATTGGTGCAACTGTCTATCTGGAGCTGATCTTCAGAGACTCAGGCCTCACAAACTGGTTGGCACAAGCCTGTAATGAAGACTTAGTTTGTGAAGGGCACAGGAACAAAACCATCAGCTACACTGTAAAGGATAAATATAGTTCATGCCATTAGATATACTTGTACAGAATCCAGACATTGACTAGGGCATCCTCACTAACAATGCAGGACTTTTCTTTCCAGCACATGCTCTGTGTTAACATGAGGCCCTTTTTCTAAAGTCAAGGCTTAATCACATTGTGAAATGTTCCTGTGATCTGTCATTTGGGGCAGCATTGGGAAAAAACCTCCAGATGCATAGAAGGCTCCAAAGATACCATCTGTGCTACATGGGGAAGAGAAACATATGATGCCTATTTTCTCTACATTTCTACTAAAACTGAAAGTATGGAATTGTGTGCATTGTTTTCATGAGTTATGATGTGCCACAGAAAGTGCCTGCAGCTAACATATTGAAATATATACACACTTATATGTGTGTATTGGTGTGTGTATATTTGAATCAGCAAACACCATCCACCATTGTAGGAAATATCTGAGTTAGTCTGGGACTTCACTGCGGCCCCTAGAGATTCTTAATATGGCCACAAGAGGGACAAAATGAATGACAAGAAAATAGCACATATAATTTCTTAGCAGGTTACTTTCCAGGTGATTTTCCAATGTATGAATGCTACAGGCCAGTGAGGAAAAAGGCAGAGAACTTCATGACAAAGTGGAAAGTTATAAATATGAAGAAGCACAGTATTTCCATCAGTATATTATGCACAACAAAGCACTAGGTATCCCCTGGTCATGGCTGATACAGTTAATCTCACTAAAAATTACACAAATTTTATTTAACTACTCACTTTCAGGAAGGCAAATGGAGGCTTAAAGGGATGGTGATGTTCCCAAGATAGAAGTCAAATGTAGACAGGGTCACTTTGTGCTGTGGAGAAAGCCAGTAATCACATAGTGAAAAGCTGGCCCATAATATACTGCATGGTATGAAATGCCAGATACTTGAACAGCTAGATAGTCATGTACATAGTTGTTTTACATTGAATGGTTACTGCTGCAGATAAGTGGGACACCTCTTTCTAATGCCTCCTGGGTAACCGTTAAGGTGCAAGTTTCATTCACAGATAAGCTGTTGTTATCTTCACACTATGCAAGTAGAAAGATATGTAATACAGGCAACTCTGAGTTCTTCATGGACATGGGTGGAGGAATGGAAATTTTTAACCTGAAAATATTCTGAGCTATAAATGTACAATTTTTCTTTACTGAATTGAAAAAAATGCATACAATTATTTCCTTCAGAGCTTTTTGTTAGGTGAGGAACAGCAGATCTTCCTGTAGCAATACTCTGTCTTAAGAGCATTGTCCCAATGAGTCTGCAAAAAACACCTTATGTGTAGAGACTAGAATACAAAAGCTTATGGATTTTAATGCCTGCTCAAGAGTCTTCAGGTCAGAACTTGCAACCCTCTAAAACACAATTTTCCACATTCCTTCTAAGCTAATAAGAACTGATCTGCCTCTGTCATGAAGCAAAATGATCTGCAAAATGTCATTGTTTTCCAATATGAAAACACTGTGCAAAAAAAGACTCATTATAATCATTTTAATTTTTTTCATTGTTAACATTTTCATTCTTTAAACATTTTTATTGTTGTTCATATACACTTTTCTGCTGTATCCTCCCACAACTCCCGACAAATTGAGCCCTCCGCAGCTCCTTCCCCTCTCTCCAACCCCCATTGTTGTGTCCACGTATACATTACAATTGTTCCTGTAAACCTTTCAACCTTTTCCCACATTATCCCTTCCCTTCTCTCCTCTGGTCATTGTTAGTCTGTTCACAATTTCAATGTCTTTCATTATATCTTGCTTCCTTGTTTGTTTTCTCGATTAGGTTCCTGTTAAAGGTGAGTTCATATGATATTTTTTCTTTCATTTCCTGGCGTAATTCACTTAGCATACTGCTCTCTAGTTCCATACATGCTCTTATGAAGAGTAGGAGCTCCTTCTTTCATTCTGCTACATAGAATGTCATTGTGTACTGTACCATAGTTTTTTGATGCATTAATTTCCTGATGGGCAGTTAGGTTTTTCCAGCCCTTGGCTATTGTACATTTTCTTGCTATGAACATTGGGCTGCATAAGTTCATTTGGATTGGTGTTAAAGATGTTGACTCTTTTTCCTTTTGCAGTAAATCAAGTTTTCATACCCTCCTTATGAACATTTTAGATATAGCAAGGGGGTAATTGGACATTTTAGTTGGCAGATAGCTAATTACAGTGAAAGAATTTGAGCCAATAACTCAGGAATAGACAAGCCATTATGTAGCCAATGAACATCTGATAAATCCTTATAGTGTCAATGAAACAAAGGGCTATGAAGTAGCATTGAGAGAGCATGAAAAACCTGACACCAGGGAGGTTTAAAGTGACAAGAATAATTATGCCTGCCTTTTGGGTCAAGTCCCCATTAGAGGGTGTGTAAGAGGCCACCACACACTGATGTTTCCCTTACTCTTTTTGTTGCTCACTTCCCCTCTAGAAACAAAAAAAATAAAATCTTAAAAACAACTCAAGGACAGGAGCATATTTTGGCCAAATATTGGGGTAAGTAGAAACCCTTCACTTCCATGCACAACCCAAAGTAGGATAACAACCCATGTAATATCAATAAACAACCAAAGTGCCAGAAAATAAAACTTCAGGAAAATTCAACAACCATGGAATAAAAGAAAGAGTCAGCCAGGCCAACCAGACCTGTCAGATGGATGGATGAAGAGAACACAAGGTGAGGCTTTGGAATGCATGGGTGTGGTTGGATGAGAGAAACTGTGGTGAGGTGACAGACTATATGTGAGGGGCTGACTAATAGGAAACTGAGACTCAGAGCTGACTGGTTAGCCAGTGGGGGTTGCCATGGTGGTGGAAACTCCCAAGCTTACAGCAGGGTTCATTGGATAGTAGGCTAGAGCCAAGCATGTGAGCTTCATTGTTCCCTCTCAGGCCCCATCCTTACAGGGAGGAGGGGCAGCGACATGCAGCCTTAGTGGTGGGTAGTCAAAGGAAGGCATTGGCTGCAACACCAGAGCAGGCAGTGTGGTGGTTTGTGGACTGGGTGAGCTGGTGGCTGGTGATCTGGTGGTCCCACCATAGCTTGTGGATAAACTGGGATAAACACTTGGGGAACCAGACAGTCCAAGAAACCAGGAGTTCCAAGGTAGGGAAATAAAGCTGCAAAACCTCAGACTGTAAAAACCTGTAGGTGTGGTGTTGCCAGAAAATACTCCCAGATTCACAGGAGGGTCCACTGGAGAGACCCACAGGGTCCTAAAAAGTACAAAAAAAAATACCACTCAGGAAGGAATCAGCACCAGAAGGGGTTAATTTTCTTGTGGATACCAGAGGATGTGACTGGAAGCACCCAAGAGTCAGGCAAAGCAAATTGGTCCCTCTTGGACAGCTTCCCATCATGCCGCCTCACTATGCAATGGTGTGGTGTCCCACCCTGCCAATACCTAAGGGTCAACCTCTTACTATGTAAAAGGTGCATGGAGGCAAATTATATATCCCAAATGAAAGAACAGATCAAAGCTCCAGAAAAAGGATCACTAAGCAATGACGATAGCCAACCTCTCAGATACGCAGTTCAAAACCCTGGTAATCAGAATGCTCACACAAATGGTTGAATATGCTCACAAAATAGAAGAAAAGTGGGCTATGCCAAGTGAAATAAAGGAAAATGTACAGGGAACCAACAGTGACAGGAAGAAAACCTAGACTCAGATCAATGATTTGGAAAAACAAGAAGAAATTAACATTCAACCTGAACAGAATGAAGAGACAAGAATTCAAACAAATGAAAAGAACCTTTGGAACCTCCGAGAGAATTTTAAACATTACAACATCTGAATCATAGGGGTACTAGAAGCAGAGGAGGAAGAGCAAGACATTGAACAGTTATCTGAAAACATAATGGAGGACTCTAATAATCTGGTAAAGAAAATATACTCCCAGGAAGTCCAGGAACTCAGAGAAGCCCAAGGAAGGTGGACCCAAGGAAGCACACACCAAGGCACATCATAATTACATGAACCAAGATCAGAAATAAGGAGAGAATGCTAAAAGCAGCAAGAGAAAAGGAAATAGTTACCTATGAAAG
>PVKU01015976.1:0-16304 GCA_004027475.1 Anoura caudifer | reverse complement strand
TTTACACAATGGAATTCTACGCAGCAGAAAGAAAGAAGGAGCTCCTACCCTTCGCGACAGCATGGATGGAACTGGAGAGCATTATGCTAAGCGAAATAAGCCAGGAGGTGAGAGACAAATACCATATGATCTCACCTTTAACAGGAACCTAATCAAAAAAACAAACAAACAAGCATAATATAACCAAAGACACTGAAATATTCTGCAAGTTTAAAAAAATGTATTTATCCAAAGGATACATTTTATCCAAAAATGTATTTATCCAAATCTATCCTATAGATTCATTCAGCATCTCAGGAGTAGAAATCTAACAATTATTCCCTACTTCCCCGTGGTACCCAATCCAAATATTTATCTTTAGTATACGATGAGCTGACTATTTTACAGCTGTAAATCTGTTTTCTTTTTGCAACTTTTATATTCAAAGAGTCTTTGCTTTCTTCTGGGAAGATCAATAAAGACCTTAACTAGGACCCCTAAGACTCTTACATTTCCCTATTTTATTTTTATCTTATATATTGACCACCTTTTGTTGTACTCTACATTTCATTTGAGCTTTATAACTGACACTATCTATCTACTTACTGTTTTATCTCTAATACTTTTTGAATAGAAGTAAACATTTTGTTCAAGTAAAGAGATTTCTTATGGCATAATTTAACCCAAGGAGGTAAATTTCACATTGCTGAAAAATTGTAACAATTCAGGTTAGTAACTAAGAGATACACACAGATGATTCCTGGATCTCATTGCCTAGAGCAGAAAATAGAATCCCAAGTGTACTTATTTCCATTTGCTACACAACAAATTAGCACAAACTTTGTTTGCACATATGTGAATCCAAAGGCGTATCACTAGGTGATAATTAAGATGGGCAGAGTCATCAGAATGCTGTATAGATATGACATCCATTGCCATATATATGTGCCATCTAAAATAACATAATATTTAGGTTAACAAAACAAATAAAAAATAGAATTTTTTAATTTAGATTCACATCTAATTTGGACATACACAGCATGATTCTGTTATTTGGCAAAAGGTATATACAATAGTGTATGTCACAGGTTGTGTCAGACTAATACGAAGTATATTTGTGGATATTGCATGTAGATTGAACATCTGACCAAATTTTATTAAATGCCTAATGTGTATAAGGTAGGTATAAAATTACTGCCGTAGTGGATATATGTGGGAAATAAGTTGTTTATATATGTGTGTCTGTGTCTGTATGCATGCTCATATGTAGTAAAACTTTAAAAGAACTTCCAAGCAACAAGAGTATAGAAGTCACAGGGAGGTTCTTAATCAAAGATTTTAATTTTTACGTGGAGTTCTAAACATGCAATGAAAAAAGGAATAGGTAAATAAACACAGTGGATAGCCAGACTCATAGTTACGGTAACAATCTGAGGATCAGACCCAACAGGAATCACTCTATTGATTGTTCAACTGATATATTAGTTCAACTGGTAAATTAATCCATAGTTATTCCTTTTAACCACTGGGATTTTGCTCTGGTAGAAGTAAATGTTAAGTATCAAAATTCCTTACATATTTTAAAATGTGAAGAAAAATTCAAGTTGTATACAAACTTCAAATAAAGAGTTGAAATGTAACTGCCACCAAGGAATTTAATTAACTCGATGTAAGTAGAACACAATGTGTTTTTTTAACTCTACTGATAACAATGGTTAATTAATTAATTAAAATGCCCCTAGAGATCAATCATGAGCAGCTTAAGTTCCAAAAATGTCATGGAAGACTTCTGGTTTTATTTCCAACATTTAAACAGCCTGGTAGTTGTCACACACAATCTTTCAACAAGAAAAAGAAAACTGAAATCAATAAGTTTGTTTAAACCAATCAGAGAATTGAAATTACAGAACAAGCTGTCACCTGAATTCTAGAAACAGGCTAATATAAAAGGTCACATCTAGGATCTGTGTATTTGTTGTAGAAGTTGCTAAAGCTACAAACTGATAGGAACACTCTAAGAGTAATTTTGATGAACTCTGGAGGCTGAGTGTGGACTGGTTGGAGAGTAAGAAACCCCTCGGAGGGGTGCCATTTTATGGGTCCCCTGCACTTCAGCAGGTGTCACCACCAGGAACGCCACCAAGTTCTCTGGGTGAAGAGCCAAGAGAGATATCCTCATTGTTCTTGAAGGAGATAGGGAAAAAGAAACTATTTTCAAATAATCCCAGAGCATTCTTAAAATAAATGCCTATTTTCCAAAGGAAAATTCTTTATCAGAGCTTTATTTCACTTGCGAGTAGAACAATTACCCAGCGCTAGCCACCTCTAGCCTTCCTGTCTCATTTAAAGGGATAAGGGAACTAAGAAACACTTGTACAGATCACAGATTATGGACAAAGACCCACGAAAAGACTAAAATTTAATCACAAGTTTAGATTGCTTCTGTCTTACGTCATAATGCTGCATCAGTAGGGTTCCAGCATATCAGCAGTAGTTACCGCTATGCGAACTAAAAGGCACAGGCTTTATAAATGGAAGCATCATTGGAAAAAGCCTAATGCCACAAGGGACATGAAAACAAGGTAGATGTCAAATCTCTCTAGAGATCTCTCTAGATTTGACATCTCCAACACCTACAGCTATAGCAAATGTTAGACAAACCTCGATTCAAAGCAAATTAACATAAAACCTGACATGACACTAAAGGCCCATTAATCTTTGTTCCTCTTATCTGATGTATCAATTCCACCCCTTAAAAAATTACAATTCATGTTAGAAATCAGGAGAAGCAGTTTGAAGAGACAAAGCAAGTATCCAACCAGACTCAGATATGACATAGATTTGGGAATTATGAGACAGAGAATTTAAATTAAATGTGATTAATGTGATAAGGGCCCCAATGGAAAAAGCAAACATGCAAAAAAAAGATAGGTAATGTAAGAAGAGACATAGAGATTGTAAGAAAGCATTCTTCACATGCTAGTAATAAAAAAATAAATAAACACTGACAGAAATGAAGAATGCTTTTGATGGCATCATCAGTAGACTGGACACAGCCAAGGACAGAATCAGTGAGGTTGAAAATACGCCAATAGAAACTTTAAAAACTGCAAAGTAAAGAGAAGAAAAGAGTGAAAGAAACAGAACAGAATATGCAGTAACTGTGGAGCAGTTACAAAAATCATAACATATCTGTAGTGGAAATACCAGAAGCAAAAAGTGAAAAAAAGAGCACAAGAAATATTTGAAGTAATGACTGAGAATTTTCAAAAATTAACAAAATGCATCAAGGAATAAACTATCTCAAAACCAAAATAATAATAATAATAATGAGAGAAAAATATGACATATCCAACCAAACACTATGCAAGGTAAATAGATATATCATATTCAAACTGCAGAAAACCCAAGAAAAGAGAAAATCTTAAAAGAAGTAGTGGTGGGAGGGGACCATCTTACTTATAGAGAAACAAAGGTAAGGATTACAGTGCACTTTTCATCAGAATTTATAAAAGCAAGAATAAAGTGAAATATTTAAACTATTGAAAGAAAAGAACTCACCAGCCCTGGCTGGTGTAGCTCAGTGGATTGAGCATGGACTGTGAACCAAAGGGTCGTGGTTCAATTCCCAGTCAGGGCATACGCCTGGGTTGCAGGCCAGGTCCCCAGTGGGGGCCATGAGAGGCAACCACACATTGATGTTCTCTCCCTCTCTTTCTCCTTCCCTTCCCCTCTCTCTAAAAATAAGGAAATAAAATATTCTTAAAAAAAGAACTCACCAATACAGAAATTTATATAAAGTAAAATTATCCTTCAAACACAAAGGAGAAATAAATGTTTCCCCAGAACTTCTCCCATGCATACACACAATGAAGAGATTTATCATCAGTATACCCACCTTGCAAAAAATATTAAAATAAGTTCTTTGGAGAGAAAGAAAATTATATAGGTCAGAAGCTGAAATCTGCAGAAACAAGAATGAGTATTGGAAAAAAATGAAATGAACATGAAATAAAATGTTTTATTTTTCTTATTTGTAATTAATTGGCTATAAATTAACTGTTTAATTAAAGTAATAATAAAAACAGATTGGGTGATCATGCTACATAGATAAGTGAAATGAGTGGCAATAATGTCATCAGTAAAGGGAGGAAAAATTGAGGATACTTTGTAAGATACGTGTACTACATATGAAGTGGTCTAGCATTGTTTTAGGTAAAATTAAATTAGTTAAAAATGTGTAGTGTAAATGATGAAGCAAAACCTAAAAAAAAATCTCAAAGAAGAATGATATTCCAACAAAAAATGGATCAAGCAATAAAATGCTTAAAACCCAAGAAAACAGAAAAAATGGGGGAAAATTAACAGAGAACAAGTACAATGAATAGGAAATAGTTACAAATATGAAAGATATTAATTTGACTACATTAATTATATATCAGTTTGATACACTCATTAAAAGAAAAGACTGTCAGAGTGGACAAAGCATAATTTAGAATAAAAAATTTTCAGGGATAAAGATGCATGTTAACAACACTCAGTTCTGTTAGAAGACATAACAATTCTCAATATGCATGCATCTAACAACAAAATATATGAGGTAAAAACAGAGAAACAGACAAATGCACCATTATAATTGTAGACTTCATCATTCTTCCTCCTGTAACTGATAGGTCCAGTAGGCACAATGTCAGTAAGTTGACCTCAACAGCACTATTAATCAATTAAATCTAATTGACATTTTTAGAATATTCTATCCAATCACAGGAGGATACATATTCTGCTCAAGTTCACATTGAACATTCACTAAGCTAGACAACTTTCTGGGTCATAAACACCATTTATTAAATTTAAAATAATAAAAATGTACAAAGTATATTCTCAGACTACTAAAAATTAAACTAGAAATAGCAAAATAGAAAAGTAGCTGGGAAATTTCCAAATATTTTGAGAGAAAACATTTTTGCAATAGCTCAAAAAAATACTTAGGTTTAAATATAACAAAACATATACAAGATCTATGTGTGGAGCACTATAAAGCTCTGATGAAAGAGAGCCAAGAATAAGTAAAAAAAAAAAGATAGCTATTTTGTACATACTGATAAACAGACTCTAAAGTTTTAAGGAAAAGGCAAAGACTTAGAATAACCCAGAACATCTTGAAGAACACTATTATATCTGCTTCACTATAAAGCTACAGCGTGGTATTGGTGACAGAATGTACACATGAATGAGACAAAATACAGAGCCCAGACACAGACCAACACAAATATATTCATCAATTTTTGTCAACATAATAAGGACAATTCAGTGGAGGAAAAGATTACCTTTTCAACAAATGGTTTTGGAAATACTGGATATTCAAAGCCACAAACCTTACAAGTTTCACAAATATTAACTCAAAATAGATCATAGAAATAAATATGAAACATGAAACCATAAAACTTCTAAAAGAAAACAGAGAATGATGTCTAGGTGATTTGGCAACAAAATTTCAGATTCATAATCCATAAAAATGCATTAATGCACAAGCATAATAAACAAAAATGATACACTAGACTTTATTAAAAGTAAAGACCTACTCTGTGGAAAACACTGTAAAGAGAATGAAAAAGTAGTCACAGACTGGGAAAAATTTTGTGCGAAACTTATATATAATACCTGATCTAAAATATACAAATCACCTTTAAAACTCAACAATAATAATACAAACAATTCAATTCACAAAAATGGAAAAGATCTGAACAGACACTTCAAAGAAAATGCACAGATGGCAAATAAGCAGTGAAAAAAGTTTCTCAACATCATTATCATTAGAAAAATTCAAATTAAAACAATGAGATACTGCTGCACATCTGTTATGTTAATGTTTCAATATTTGTTTGTTAACCTATCAGAGGTTGCAGTCAAAAATTACATCATAGGTTGTGTGTATCCAAGAGACACATACACATGTTATAACCAAACTGATGGCTTAAATGTTATGGCTTAACATTAGTCATATACAAACACACATCTGGTCATGACCTCAAACCTATGCACCTGATCTATGTAATAATATTTGAGAAAAGAGTTTGTATCTCAGATCAGCCGCAACCTCCACATTGTGAAAAATGTACTTCATAATGTAAAATGATACTTAACAGGAGTATATGGGAACTCTCTGCACTATATTTGCAATTTTTCTGTAAATGAAAAACTGTTTTAAAAATTTATTAAAAACTATTAAAATATTATGGCAATCATGCATCTTTCATATATCCATGCCTCCAAGGCTAAGAAATATGGAATTAATTAAATGGTTCTTTTGTTAAATACAAAATGAAAGGCAACACCTCACGATAAGATATGGGAGGTTTAAACTATGTAGTTTTCCCTTTAAAAATGACTCAATTCATCATTCTCTGACAGAATTTATTTTACATTATACAATCTGAAAATATCATCTGCACCTCTTATACTTATGCCAAAATTAGGGAGCCAAGATGGAGGAAGTGGCTATCCAGTTTGCTGTGCAAAGGTCTGTGCTCCTGGAAACCAGAGAAGTGAACCAGATAAGAAAAAGATGCTAAATACAAATTGATAACAAAGTTATTTTTAAAGACTTAGGGAAAAAGCAACTATTGAGAGGAATCCATAATATTTTCTGTTTTTCTTGCTGTCTGAAAGAGAAATGGAAGCAAAGTATTAAGGCAAAGATATTTCTGATGATTTGGAACCACAATAGAAACCCCATCACTGCATGGTGATGGCCAGAGAAAAAGGGGGTGGGAGCTGGGTGGAGGGGGGCCAAGGGGGAAAAATGGGGACCTCTATAATATTGTCAACAATAAAAACACAGCTTAAAAAAAGAAACACTGCTTCAAATAAACACTCTACTGAAAATCAGCTTCACTTGAAATCCATTTGTTTAGAAAATTATTTCCTGTTCAGTTTTTTTAAGAAGCATATTTTATAAATCATTAAACATAGAATAAACTGGAAATTTGGAAAAATATTTGTTGCATTTAAAATAATTATTCTTATTTACTAAGTATACATAATATGGTAGACATTGCCCTAAACACTTAATCTTAGTTATCTCATTTAACTACTCAAAACCACTCAAAGAAGTAAGAAATTACTATTTTATTTCCATTAAAAAATAACAAAAAAACACAAAGCTATGAGAATTTTGTTTTTGTTTTTTTTTTGTTTTGTTTTTAACATGACTTTGATGGCTTTACTTTAGATATTTGTGCTTAATATTGTTAATAGTACATAATTTCTTTCTTCTGTTCATCAGCATCTCAATGCATTTTTTGTTTTTTTTAATATATTTTATTGATTATGCTATTACAGTTGTCCCATTTCTCTCCCCCTTCAGAATCGTAGAGGGGAGTGAAGGGGGGAAAGCTATGAGAATTTAATCAACTGATCTAATAAGCGTAAGTTCTGGTATTTGAACCCAGCAATAAAGCTTCAGGCTGATGCCCACTTTGGAACACTGGGTTCTAGTCATAGGTAATCAGGACTGCTAAGGCTACAGAAAAGTTTTTCTCAGCCCAAAAAGGATATAACATTTGCAAATATTTATGTAGCAACCTATATATAAAGCAAATATTAACAGACTGAAAGGGAAAAAAGACAGCAATACGTATAGTAGGGAACTTCAATACCACACTTTCATCAATAGATAAGCCAGACAGAAAATCAATAAGAAAACATTAATGACATATTAAGCCAGATAGACTAAATAAACATTTACAGAAGGTTTTATCCCAAAGCAGCAGAATATACATTCTTCTCAAGTGCACATGGAATATTCTTCAGGACTGATTATATGTTAGGCCACAAAACAAGTTTTAAAAACTTTAAGAAGATTGAAATCATACCCATTTCAACCACAATGATATGAAACCAGAAATTAATTATAAGAAGAAAATGTGTGATTAAACAACACACTACTGAACAACCAACTGGTTAAAGAAGATATCAAGAGAGAAAGCAAAAACTATCTTGAGACTAATGAAAATGGAAGAACAACATATCAAAATTTATGGGATTCAGCTAAAGACATTCTAAGAGGGGAGTTCATAGTGATAAATGCCTACAAAGACAAATACCATATGATCTCACCTTTAACAGGAACCTAATCAACAGAACAAACAAACAAGCATAATATAACCAAAGACACTGAAATTGAGAACAAGAGAGGAGAGAAGTAGGAATTTCAAGGGAAAAGGGGAAGGGTTTAGAGCAACAAGTATAAAAGACACATGGACAAAAGCTGAGGTGGGTAGAAATGGGAGGGCGCTGGGGAGGGCTGGGGCGGTGGGCTGGGATGGGAGTAGAAGACAGAAAACTGTACAAGAACTACAATTAAAATAAAATTAAAAAAGAAATTGAATTAATAGAACTAGGAACTGCTTTTCTTAAATAAAATGGATGACAATTTTGATAATCAAGACCACAATTAGGTATCACCAAATACATGTTGGGATATGCCTTATAAAAAAGAAAAGAAAGAAGAAATGCTTAGCATGAGGGAGTCAAGCTCCATCCACACTGTCACAAATGGCAGTATTTCTTTTCTTATGGGTGAGTAGTATTCCATTGTACATATAGACCACATCTTCTTCATTCAGTCTTCTACTGAAGGGCACTTTGGTTGTGTCTATGTTTTGGCCACCGTGAATAATGCTGCAGTGAACATAGGAATGCATACATCTTTGCAAATAAATGTTTTCAAATGTTTCAGGTGGATACCCAGAAGAGGGATTGTTGGGTAACATGGTAACTCTATCCTTAATTTTCTGAAGAACCTCTATAGTGTTCTTCATACTGGCTGTACAAGTTTACATTCCCACTAGCAGTGAATGAGGATTCCTTTTTCTCCACATATAAAAGACATGCACCCCTATGTTCATTACAGCATTGTTTGAAATAGCCAAGATATGAAATTGAATGGATAAAAAGATGCCATGTATATATTAATTTTTTAATTTATTCTTTATTGTATTTTTTCTGTATTATTTCTTTGAATAAGCATTCTGATCCTTTCTCTCCTTCTTCTGTGACTTCCATCATGTGTATATGTGTCTTTTTGATGTACTATAAGTGCCTTGCTTTTTTAGTTCTTCTTCATTATTTTTTGTTTCCCCTTTGACTGAATAATTAACAATGGCCTATCTTCAAATCCACTGATACTTCCTTCTGCTTGATCTAGTTGATGTACTTCCTGAACTACCTGGTACCATTGGGCCATGTTCAGATCTTGAGATGATAGGAGCAGAAGTCAGCAGGCTTGCGTCACCTTATTCATTTGGTGGAGAAGTAGGACATATCAGACTTTATGAATGGTGCTGCTACCTCTAGTATAGGCTCCTAATCTCCTGCAATTGGGTTAGATTTTTCAGAATTTGCTGCTGCCTTTTAAGGCAGATCAGTTAGGTAGTCACCTGGATATTGAATAAAAAATCGTACTGGCCTCAGGGTTATATTGCCAAAGTAGGTAGATTGATCAGCCTACCTGTGCATAATAGTGGCTGTGTTTTGGATCAGCCTACAAGTCTTTGAAGTTACCACTCTGAATGAATCAGCACACATGCATCATGGCTCAAGAGCAGGTGCTAGAACACCTTATTGTTTCTAGTTGAGCTTTTTCATTTTCTGTCCTTTGTCCAGAGAGAGGTAAGTCTTCTTGTGGGTTTTGTTTGTTTGTTTGTTTGTTTTTGTCTGTACCTGTTTATGGTTCTGGGTCAAAAACTTTCTAGCACCCAGTTTAGGATGTACTTGAGAGACTAAAAGAAAACCCAAGGATGTCACTGTGTTGCCATGCCTCAGATCTAGAGGTCTCCAGCCAGTCTGTCTTCTTGTAATTTAGCTAACAGAGTTTTTTCCATTGAATTATCTCCAGGGTACTTAGTTGTATTTAGAGGGAATAAAGAAGAAAAACTGAACCTATACCACCTTGTTTCAGAAACTAAACTGACCACAGGTGTTGAATAATGTTCTTCATTAAAAATGTAATCAAGCATAAACACTTTTTGAGTAATACCTCAAGGAACAATAAAAATTATTTATTATGTAAAGATATATTTACCATTATTTACTATATAAATAATTAAGCTACATCTTATAGGAGATATTAAATTTGTGAAGGACACAAATATGCTCTCAAATATTTTCAGTCTGACAAGTCTAGTGAGGAGAGTAATGTACAAAAGAGAAAATAAAATTAAACATTTTGCTCTAGGGAGGTATATAGTAAATATCATAAAAGAGATTTAAAATAACATAATTAGTCAAAGATCATATATGACACAGACAACAAGTGTGGTGATGGCTGGGGGAAGGGAAGTTGCGGCTGGGTGGAGGTAGGCATAGTAGGGAAAAGGGGGACATCTGTATGAGTGTCAACAATAAAAATAAAGTTAAAAAATAACAAGATTTGCCCTGGCCAGTGTACTCAGTTGGTTGGAGCATCATCCCATATATCAAAAAGTTGAGGCTTCAGTTCCCAGTTAAGTCACATAACTAGGCTGTAAGTTTGATCCCCAGTTGGGACACATATGAAGGCAACCAGTAGATGTTTCTCTCCCAACTGATGATTGATGTTTCTCTATGTCTCTGTCTGTCTGTCTGTCTCTCTCTCTGCCCCTCTCCTTCTTTTTCCTCTCCCTCTCTGTCTCTCTGTCTCTCTCTCTCTCTCTCTCTCTCTCTCTCTCTCCATATCTCTCTCTCCCTCCCTTCCTTCCTCTCTCTCTAAAAGTAATGAAAAAAATGGGAGAGAGAAGATGGCAGCACGGTAAGAGGATGCACATCCCTCTTCCCCCTTCACACAGGTGAAAAACCAGGCCAATTTTCAATGGAGCACAGCAGACACCAGAAACACAGCATATTTGAAAACAGGTGATCGAAAATTGCAGTGGACACTGAAAAACCAGACGGTAAGGAGAGTACTCCAGCAGCGTGGAGACCAGGGCCAGGGCTGAGATCCCGGGCCAGTGCTGGCCGTAAGACTCTAGGGAGGGAGCTGGGTCAACTGCTCCCTGATCAGCCAAACAAGGTCTCGGCAGCACCAGGATAAACCTGGTTGCTTGAAATCTCACAGAGAGAAGTTAAGATCTCATAGCCCTGGGAGAACTGAGAATTGGAGCTCGCACTTCTGTCTACGCCCATGGGCCATTGTAAACAGCTGCCCGGGGATCCATTCGCACCAGTGTGCCACTGAGAGACCCGTGGTGCAGTCGCTGGCACCTCTATGGTCTCTCGGCCCCCTCGCACGCGCTCGCGCCAGCAGGGAGCAGCGATCTGGTCTCTCAGTACCATTGCACCATCGGAGACCTCAGTGGGCTGCTGGGAGATCTTAGACACCGCTGTGTAACCTGCATGGGGGTCAATTCGTGCTCGCAGGACAGTTGGCACCTATGCGTGGAAGGCTGAAAGATCATCAGTGCTTGCACGCGCACAACCACAGTAGGCGCCTGCTGCCACAGGAGACACACCTGAGACCCTGTGCAGAGAGACCTGGGCTAGCTCTGAGGACAGTAGGCCAAAGAAAACTGAGTGCTGAACAAGGAGAAAAACAATACAGTCACCCCTTGGCCACTGCAGTCATCAAGGCCAGAAAAACCAGCTTGGCAAAATTGATAACAGCAAGAGTTGGCGGTTTTGGTGCTTTTCAGTTTTTTTATTTTTTTTTGTGGGTTTTTTTTTCTTTTTTTTAATTATTAATTTTCATTATTTTGATCCTTTTTACCCCTCAACTCCTTTTTGCTTCTCATTACTTCTTTCTTGTTTTACTCCTTCTTCCTTTCTCTCCAAGCTTACCTCTTCTTCCTTTCTCTTTTTTCTTCTTTTCTTTTTCATTCTGCTTTTCTTTATTCTCTTTTCATTTTTTTATTTCCTTTTCCTTCTTTTCTTTTTTCCTTTCCTTCTCTTTTCTCTTTTTAAACACATATGAGTGAGACAAAAACAAAACAAAACAAAACAAAAAAACTCTGGAACTGTGGAAAGACCAGAGTTGGTCCCAAAGAGGGGGCATTTCAAAAGCTGAGACACTGGAAGCCGTGAACACCAGGATACCTGAAGGAGACAGCACCACTGAATCTCACAGGCATTCTACCACAGAAGTTCACACAATAAACCCAGGGAACCAGAACAAATCAATTCAAGAAGCTGAGGCTATCAAGAAGAGTCCAACAAACAATGGGAAGACAAAGAAACAATCCCCAAATGAAAGAAAAGGAGGAGGCCCCAAAAAGAATGCTAAATGAAATGAAGGCAACTCAACTATTAGATTTTGAGTTCAAAGCAATGGTTGTCAGGAAGCTCCAAGAGCTCTCAATGAGCTACAAGAAACTACAGGGAAGCTACAAGGAACTCACTGCAAACTATATCAACATGAAAAAGGAAATAGAAACTATCAACAAGGGCCAAGAGGAAATGAAAAATACAATTTCTGAACTGAAGAACACAGTGGAAGGAATGAAAAGCAGAGTTGATGAAGCAGAAGATCAGATTAGCGATTTGGAGGACCAAGTAGAAAAACATCCAGAAAGAGCAAGAAAAGGAAAAGAGGCTCAGAAAAATGAAGAGGGATTAAGAGAAATACAAGACAATATGAAACATAATAATATCCGTATAATAGGGATACCAGACAGAGAAGAAGAAAAGCAAAGGATGGAAAACCTATTTGAAAAAGTAATGATGGAAAACTTCCCTAATTTGATGAGAGAAAAAGTCACACAAATCCAGGAATCACAGAGAGTCCCAATCAAGAGGAACCCAAAGAGGCCCACTTCAAGACACATCATAATTAAAATGGCAAAATTCCAAGACAAAAAGAGAATCTTAAAGGCAGCAAGAGAGAAAAAGGAAGTAACATACATGGGAGCCCCGATTAGGTTAGCATCTGACTTCTCAATGGAAACACTCCAAGCCAGAAGAGAATGGCAAGAAATATTCCAAGTAATGAGAACCAAAGGCCTGCAACCAAGACTACTTTACCCAGCAAGGCTTTCAATCAAGATAGAAGGCCAAATAAAGAGCTTCCCAGACAAAAGAAGTCTAAAAGAATACACCTCTATCAAACCAGCTCTGCAAGAGATACTAAAGGGCCTGCTTTAAGGAAAGGAAGGAAAGGAGAAAGAGAGGGAGAGGAACACAGGTACAAAAATGGCAATGAATAAATACCTATTAATAATAACCTTAAATGTAAATGGATTAAATGCTCCAATCAAAAGGCATAGAATAGCTGAATGGATAAGAAAGCATGACCCACACATATGCTGCCTACAAGAGACCCACCTCAGGACAAAAGACCTACACAGACTCAAAGTGAAGGGCTGGAAACAAATTTTCCAAGCAAATGGACAGGAAAAAAAAGCCGGGTAGCAATACTCATATCAGACAAAATAGACTTCAAAAGAAGAGCCATAAAGAGAGACCCAGAAGGTCACTTCATAATACTTAAGGGAAGAATCCACCAAGAAGACATAAACATCGTAAACATATATGCACCCAACATAGGAGCACCTAAATACATCAAGAAAATCTTAGAGGACTTCAAGAAAGATATTGACAGCAACACAATTAGAGTAGGGGATTTTAACACCCCACTGTCAAAAATGGACAGATCTTCGACACAAAATATCAACAAAGATATTGTGGCATTGAATGACACTCTAGATGAAATGGACTTAATGGATATATATAGAGCCCTTCATCCCAAAGAAACTAAATACACATTCTTTTCAAATGCACATGGAACATTTTCAAAGAGACCACATGATAGGACACAAAACAAGCCTCAACAAATTCAAGAAAATTGCAATCATATCAAGCATTTTCTCTGACCACAAGGGACTGAAACTAGAAACCAACCCCAGGGGGAAAAACACAAAGTCCTCAAAATCATGGAGATTGAATAGCATGCTATTAAACAATGAATGGGTCAAGAATGAAATTAGGGAGGAAATAAACAGTTTCTGGAAACAAATGAAAATGAACTCACAACAACCCAAAACTTATGGGACACAGCAAAGGCAGTCCTCAGAGGAAAGTTCATAGCAATACAGGCCTACCTAAAAAAGATAGAAACATCTCAAACAAACAACTTAACTCTATGCCTACAAGAACTCGAGGATCAACAGCAAAGACAGCCCAGAGCAAGTAGAAGGAAGGAAATAACCAAGATCAGAGCAGAATTAAATGATATAGAGACTGAAAGCACAATTCTAAGGATCAATGAATCCAGGAGATGGTTCTTTGAAAAGATAAACAAAATTGACAAGCCTTTAAGCAGGCTCATCAAGAAAAAAAAAGAGAGAGGACCCAAATGAACACAATCAGAAATGAAAGAGGAGAGATTGCAACTGACGCCACAGAAATACAAAGAATGGTAAGAAATTACTGTGAAGAACTGTATGCCAAGAAATTTGAAAACTTAGGTGAAATGGACAAGTTTCTAGAAAAATGTAATCTTCCAAAACTGAATGAAGAAGAAGCAGAAAGCCTGAACAGACCAATAACAGCAGATGAAATAGAAGCAGTAATCAAAAAAACTCCTGACACACAAAAGCCCAGGACCAGATGGTTTCACAGGTGAATTTTACAAAGCATTTAAGGAAGAGATAACCCCTATCCTTCACAAACTTCTCGAAAAAATCCAAAATGATGAAAGACTACCAAACTCTTTTTATGAAGCCAGCATCATTCTAGTCCCCAAACCAGATAAAGACATAACAAGGAAAGAAAACTTCCGGCCCATATCGCTGATGAACATAGACGCTAAAATCCTCAACAAAATATTGGCAAACTGCATCCAACAATACATTAAAAAGATCATACATCATGACCAAGTGGGATTCATCCCAGGGATGCAAGGATGGTTCAACATACGCAAATCAGTAAATGTAATATATCACATAAACAAAGGCAAAGACAAAAATCACATGATCATATCAATAGATGCAGAAAAAGCATTTGATAAGGTACAGCACACATTTATGATAAAAACACTCAGCAAAGAATTGAGGGAGCATTCCTCAACATAATAAAGGTCATATATGAGAGACCTACAGCCAACATACTCAATGGGCAAAAACTAAAATCTTTTCCACTAAGATCAGGAACAAGACAAGGTTGTCCACTTTCACCACTTCTATTCAATATAATATTGGAAGTATTGGCCACAGCGATTAGACAAGAAAAGGAAATAAAAGGCATCCAAATTGGAAAGGAGGAAACAAAACTATCATTATTTGCAGATGACATGATAGTGTACATAGAAAATCCTATAGACTTGGCCAAAAAGCTGCTCGACCTAGTAAATGAATTTGGCCAAACAGCAGGATACAAAGTCAATATCCAAAAATCAAAGGCATTTCTGTATACAACAATGAAACAGCAGAAGCAGAAATCAGGAAAAAAAATCCCATTCAATATAGCAAAAAGAAAAATAAAATACCTAGGAATAAACCTAACCAAAGAGGTAAAAGACCTGTACACAGAAAACTATACAACACTGAAGAAAGAAATAAAGGAAGACACAAACAAATGGAAACATATATCATGTTCATGGATCGGAAGAATTAACATCATCAAAATGTCCATACTACCCAAAGCAATTTACAGATTCAATGCAATACCTATTAAATTATCAATGGCATATTTCACAGACATAGAACAAACACTTCAAAAATTTATATGGAGCCATAAACAACTTCGAATAGCTGCAGCAATTTTGAGAAAGAAGAGCCAAGTAGGAGGGATTATAATACCTGACACCAAACTGTATTACAAGGCCACTGTAATCAAAACAGCCTGGTACTGGCACAAAAACAGACACATGGACCAGTGGCATAGAATAGAGAGCCCAGAAGTAAACCCAAGTCTCTACAGTCAATTAATATTTGACAAAGGAGGCAGCAACATAAAATGGAGTAAAAGTAGCCTCTTCAACAAGTGGTGTTGGGAGAACTGGACAGCTACATGCAAAAAAAATGAAACTTGAACACCAACTTACACTATACACAAAAATAAATTCAAGGTGGATAAAAGATTTAAATATAAGCCGTGACACCATTAAAGTCCTAGAGGAGAACGTAGGCAGGAAAATCTCAGACATTTCAGGCAGCAACATTTTTACTGATATGTCCCCTAAAGCAAGGGTCATAAAGGAAAGAATAAACAAATGGGATCTCATCAAAATAAAAAGCTTCTGCATGGCTAAAGAAAACAGTATTAAAATAAAAAGAGAACCAACTGTATGGGAAAATATATTCGCCAATGATACCTCAGACAAGGGTTTAATCTCCAAAATATATAAAGAACTTACA
>PVKU01015975.1:0-16224 GCA_004027475.1 Anoura caudifer | reverse complement strand
TACTTGCTCTGGGCAGTCTTTCTTGTTGTTCCTCGAATTCTTGTAGATGTAGAGTTAAGTTGTTTTTCTGAGATGTTTCTATCTTTTTTAGGTAGGTCATTACCACTATGATCTTCCATCTGAGGACTGCTTTTGCTGTGTCCCATAATTTTTGGGTCATTGTGAGTTCATTTTTATTTGTTTCCAGAAAGTTTTTGATTTCTTCCCTAATTTCATTCTTAACCCACTCATTGTTTAATAACATGCTATTAAGTCTCTGTGATTTTGAGTACTTTGTGTTTTTCCCCTTGGGGTTGGTTTCTAGAGTCAGTCCCTTTTGGTCGGAGAAAATGCTTGGTGTGATTTCAAATTTCATGAATTGGTTGAGGCTTGTTTTGGTTCCTATCATGTGGTCTATCTTTGAGAAGATTCATTGTACATTTAAAAAGAATATGTATATAGTTTCTTTGGGAACAATGTCTCTCTCTCTCTCTCTCTCTCTCTCTCTATATATATATATATATATATATATATATATATATATATATATATATCAGTTAAATCCATTTCATCTAGGGTGTTGTTAAATTCCACAATATCTTTGTTGATATTTTGTTTAGAAGATATGTCCATTTTTGGCAGTGGGGTGTTTGAATCCGCTACTATAATTTGTTGCTCTCAATACCTTTCTTGAAGCCCTTTAAGGTTTTCTTGATGTATTTAGGTGTTCCTATGCGGGGTGCATATATATTTACAATGTTTATGTCTCCGTGGTGCATTCTTCCCTTGAGTATTAGGATGTGACCTTCTGGGTCACTCTTTATTGCTCTTCTTTTGATGTCTATTTTGTCTGAAAAGAGTATTGCTACCCTGTTATTTTTTTCCTGTCCATTTGCTTGGATAATTTGTTTTCAGCCCTTCACTTTGAGTCTGTGTAGGTCTTTTGTCTTGAGGTAGGTCTCTTGTAGGCAGCATATGTGTGGGTCATGCTTTCTTATCCATTCAGCTCTTCTATGCCTTTTGATTGGAGTGTTTATTCCATTTATGTTTAAGGTTATCATTGATAGGTACATTTATTTGTGTGTCATACCTGTGAACTTTATGTTGTGCCTTTCAGCTGTGCCATCTGAAGACAACCAGGACTTCTTGGAAAGGTCAGGAAGAGAAGATTTATTTTATGAAAAAACATCAGTAAGTTATGAGCAGTGTGCCTTTTATACTGATAAGGAAGTTTATGACAAGAACAAAAGGATGTTTGATGGAGAAATCTAAAACTAAAAATTATTGATGAAAAATTGTTATCTAATTAAAATTAAATTTAAAAAACTTGCTATCAAAAGTAGTGAAAAATATTACACATTTTGGGAAACTTCCACTTTAAATCATTTGCCTTTGCAGACCAATACATTTCCAAATAGAAAGATTGAAAACAATATTCTAAGTGTATGTATTCTTCTAAAGCACAGGTGGCAAACACAAAGCCTCCAGGTTGAATCTGGCCCTAAACCTTCTTTGATCCAACCCAGAAACTTGTTGCACCGGGAGGTGGCATCAAACTTCTTTGCCTTGGTTAAGTGATTGTTAAATTTATTGTTAACAGTCCTAAAGTTACATGCAACCCAGTGAAGGCATCTGTGAGGGTGATATGGTCCATGGTGAAAATGAGTTTGACACCCCTCTTTTAAAGACACTGTGGAAAATCTAAGAAATTTCATAATTTTTCTTGTGGGTAATTATTTGAATTTTTAAAATGTGGAGTGGGAATAACTTTTCAGTGAATAATTTGTACAATATAGTCATTTAGAATGCATAGAGAAGACTTAAAAGTGATGAATTTGACATTCCCTTTCTTCAGGAAAAACGGTACTTTTTATGAAATAATGTTTTCCTTTATTGCACTGTAGATGCTTTCTTGAACTTGAGATAATTTTAATACAACCAACATGGTTTTCCAGGGATCACAGAGTGGTCATTTAGGAATAAATGCACATGCTGCATGGTATTACAGATGTCAATAAAGGCCTTTCTTTTTTCAATGTTTCCCAGAGTATGTGTAATGCAGACGGAGGTAGCCAATGCAATGAACATTGGAATAATTTTACCCCTGAGTCAAATGTTAATGTTCATCCAAAGATGCAGCTTCCAGACAGCCATTGTGAAGGTGGGAAAGTCTTTGACCAAATGTCAAATCACAATATTCTTCAGGGTATTCCTATTGTGGAGAAGACAAACAAGCAAAGTAAAAATATCAAATGCTTAAAGCACTCATCAAATAGCACTGAAGAAATGAATATTGCTGTCAGGGAGAAAGTTTACAAATATTTACTATGCAGAAAATTCTTCAATCAAATATCAAATCTAAATTCACCCAATAACATAGGTCCAAGCAAAGAACATAAATGTGAAGACTGTGGTAAAACAGGTCACCGGTTTTCAGATGTCACTCTACATAAAAAAATTGATCCTGTAAAGAAGCCTGATATTTGTAAAGAATGTGGCAAAGGATTTTGGATTACCTCAAGCCCTTCTAATCATCACACAATTGGCAAGGGACACAAGCCTGATAAATATAGTCAATGTGCTAAAGCCTGTAGCCAGTCATCAAATGTTAATGAGAATCAGAAAATTCATGGAGCAGAGAAATTTTTCAAATGCAGTGAATGTGGCAAGGCCTTTACAGAGTCCTATAATCTTCCTCAGCATCACAGAATTCATACTGGTGAAAACTCCTTTATGTGTAGAGACTGTTGGAAAGCATTTAGGAGGTCATCAAACATCATGCAACATCACAAAATTCATACTGAAGGGAAGCCTTATAAAAGTACACAATGTGGCAAAGCATTTACAAGGTTCTCAAGCCTTAGGTGCCATCAGAGACTTCATACTGGAAAACAACCTTATAAAGATACTCACAGTGGCAAAGCATTTAAAAATTCCTCAACCATTACTCAACATCAAAAAATTCATACTGGAGAGAAGCCTTATGAATGTGCACAATGTGGCAAAGCCTTTAGGCGGAACTCACACCTAACTCAACACCAGAAAATTCATACTGGAGAGAAACCTTATGAATGTACACAATGTGGTAAAGCATTTAATCATTCCTCAAACCTTAATAAACATCAGAAAATTCATACTGGAGAAAAGCCTTATGAATGTGCACAATGTGGCAAAGTATTTAGCCAAACTTCAAACCTTATTCGACATCAGAGAATTCATACTGGAGAGAAGCCTTATGAATGTACACAATGTGGAAAAGCCTTTAGCCAAACATCAAAACTTATTCGACATCAGAAAATTCATATGGGAGAGAAGCCTTATGAGTGTACACAATGTGGTAAAGCATTTAATCATCCCTCAAACCTTATTCAACATCAGACAATTCATACTGGAGAGAAGCCATATGAATGTGCACAATGTGGCAAAGCTTTTAGGCAGACTTCAACTCTTACTAAACATCAGAGAATTCATACTGGAGAGAAGCCTTATGAATGTGCACAATGTGGCAAAGACTTTAGGCAGAACTCACACCTCACTCAACATCAGAAAATTCATACTGGAGAGAAGCCTTATGAATGTACACAATGTGGAAAAGCCTTTAGCCAAACTTCAAACCTTACTAAACATCAGAAAATTCATACGAGAGAGAATCATTATGAGTGTACACAATGTGGTAAAGCATTTAATCATTCCTCAACCCTTACTAAACATCAGAAAATTCATACTGGAGAGAAGCCTTATGAGTGTACACAATGTGGAAAAGCCTTTAGGCAAACTTCAAACCTTACTCAACATCAGAAAATTCATACTGGGGAGAAGCCTTATGAATGTACACAATGTGGCAAAGCCTTTAGGTGGATGTCAACCCTTACTCAACATCAGAAAATTCATACTGGGGAGAAGCCTTATGAGTGTACACAATGTGGTAAAGCATTTAATCATTCCTCAACCCTTACTCAACATCAGAAAATTCATACTGGAGAGAAGCCTTATGTATGTACACAATGTGGCAAAGCTTTTAGGCAGACTTCAACCCTTACTCAACATCAGAAAATTCATATTGGAGAGAAACCTTATCAATGCACACAATGTGGAAAAGCCTTTAGGCAGAACTCACACCTCACTCAACATCAGAAAATTCATACTGGAGAGAAGCGTTATGAATGGGCACAATCTGGCAAAGCCTTTGGGTGTATTTCAACATTTAATCAACATCAGATAAATCATAAGGGAGAGAAGGCTTATGGATGTACACAATGTGGCAAAGCCTTTAGATGAAATTTAACCCTTTCTAAATATCAGAAAATTCCTACTGGAGAGAATTCTTATGAAAGTGCACAATTTGGCAAGCCTTTCAGTGCCCATTGGCACTTAATCAGCATCTGATTATTCATACTGGATGAAAGCCTTATGAATGTGCACAATGTGGCAATGCATTTTGGTAACCATTAGCACTAACTAAACATCAGAAAATTCGTACTGGAGAAAAGTGTTATAAATGTACAGTGTGGAAAAGCCTTTAGCCAAACTCAAACCTTAGTCAACCTCAGAACATCCATACTGGTGAGAAGCCTTATGAATGTACATACTGTGGCAAATCATGCACAAGTCTTTAGTCCTCAGTCCACATCAGTGAGTTCATACTGGTGAAGACCTTGTATATGTAAAATATGTGGTAAATCCTTCATCCTGTACTGTAAGCTTTCTCAGCATCAGAAAATTCACATGGGAAATAAACCTTGGAAATGTTGGGAATGTGATAGAGCATTTTTGCAGTCCCCACACCTTACTCAGCATCCAGTAATTCATATAGAAGGGATTCCTTATTGATGTACCTATGTTTGTAAGGGCTTTATCCAGCCCTCAGTGCTGATTCATCATAAAATGTGTTCCTACGATTGTAAAGCATTTTAAGTATACAACATGACATAAAGCCTATAGCCACTTCCAACCCTTACTAAACTTCAGAAAATTCATGCTGGACACAAAGCTGATGGATGTGGAGTACGTGGCTACATTCTTTGACATCATGGCATTTGTACTGCAGAGCAACCATAGAAAAGTGTGTGTATAACAAGTCTTTTAGTCATCAGAGCTGCCCAATATGAGAGATATTCATGTGGAGAAAAACTGTACACATGTAGAGACTGTGGCCAGATTTTAACTTGTACGAAAAATGTACTCAATATTTTAAAACACTTTCTTTCAGCATTCACTTCCTCTATGGCATATGATAATTCAAATTATAAAAGAAAACATTAAGAAGGAGATTGTAGAAAATCATATATCTGGCCCTACAGCCTCATCTTATATAGGGGAAAGACCGTTGGGTGGAATTTTACACTTATACAGAATGAACTACTTCGTGAAATTACACCGTTACCCCATCCCCAATGAATTCAAAGGTAGAAATCAGGAATATATGTAATTGGGTAACAGTCTCAACACGATATAATTCACATTAGAAAGTTAAATATAGGCTTCAGGTATTGCTCTAAATCAAAATACTTCCTATAGAGAGTCGTCCAAAACATCAATCATTACTGTTCAGTGTTTTTCAAAACGTCAAGGCAATGCCTGTCTGGATATGTATAATTACTCAGAATGTCAACTGTTGTGCATTGATGGCATTTGAAATATTTTGAGAAGGAAATATGAAATTGATTCCAGTCTCATATCCATTGATGCTGCTGTGTTTTTATTCCCGGTGTGTGTGAAATTAATATGGTGATGTTGGTTCCTGAACATTCTGTGAACTCTTGTCTATTAGATGAGCTTCAATCATAATTAATTTGAATGGAAAACTGAGGACACTTTAGTGCAAAATGTACAAAAAATCTAAATGAAGTTGCTGCTTTTAGGTAACTCAGTATTTTGTTGCATGTCACGATGGAAGTCATGCTATTTTGCATTATATTAAGATATAGAAACATTATAAAATTTAAGTACTTTTCTAAACCTCCCTTTAAAGAAAACGTCAGTTTATTAAAATCCTGATGTATCTTCATGGTGGTCATAGTTGAATATTAGTTTATTTGTTTGGAATATGAAAGCCATCAGCCATCTGTGAGGGAATATGGTCAGCTCATCCCTCAGTGCATAACACTGTTGTACATCCTCATTTGCTCGAAAGTGAGCCTCCAGTTAGAAAACCAAGGAAGGTTCACTATGGGATCATAACATATAATAAAAGTAACACTCCCCGAATGTTTGCAATGTGTGTGGAGAAATGGTAGCACAATTGCATTGTGATTGTTTACTTAGATGATGTGTGAATTTATATTTTTTATTAATAAAGGTGAATGTACTGGAATATGTTTCTATCTTTAATGTTACTCAAGTTTATAGATAACAATGTGTCATTTGGTAATGTAGTGCAGTTATGGCATTAGCAGTTTCCTTGTTGACCTTAGACATTAAATGATGTGAAAAGTTCCCCACTATTAATATATTTTAGTGTGCCTAATGGACCATTCTAATAATTACAATAGATGATATGTGTTTTTTCAAAAGCCCAGCTAAGCTACTTTATGATATTTCTGTGGTGGCATATATTTTCTGTAACTAGGGGACTTGAACTACCAGTACCTTCTGAAATTTCACGCAGTAGACAACATCTCACAGAGTCACAGTTAAATGTCCCCTCTTGACCTGAATTCCTGGCAACTGTTGTGAGCAACATTCTTCCTTCGACCTTAGGCCTTTCACCACACAGTTCAATTACATAATATCTCTGAACACTTTACTAAGATCTTGGGGTTTTTGGTTCATTTTGAACAATCTAAACTTTCCATGAAAACCTCAAAGTCCTCTGCATATGAACACTAATAAAATCCCATGTCCTGGGTTCTCCCACAGTCTCCCAGCATCCTGCCTCATCCTGACATGCAGCCCCTGCAGGCCTGCTGTGTCCATCTCCCAATCTCTGTGGGGAATAAAGTTGTCTGTTCATTTCATCTTGTGCCCTTTTATATAACTGCTGCTCACTGTCCTGTACCAGGATGCTCTGCTTCACAAATATTTATTTTAAAAAGTGCAAATAAGTAAAATTTCAGAATTCTGATTTCATTTGAACTTAGATATTATTCTGCTCATCTTCCTGAGCCTATGTTAAGGGACTTCATAGTTAGATACACAATGGGTGCAGTATGTACATGTAGTCACTTAAAGATGAAATATAGGAATAAGAGGACTGAGGCAGTAATTTGTCTATGCATATATTTTAGAAAGGATGATGATATAATAGATAAAGTAAACATTTTAAACATATTTGATGAGATACTAGTTAACCAGTAATCTTACTGATTTATAATGTCAATCCTTTACTATAAATGACATTTGTGAAAATATACTTGGTCCAAACTTCTTGACGGTTCTTTTCAGAATTTCACATTGCCATTTTTCTTTACATTCTGTGTTTCATGCAAAACCACATGTGACTTATTGTATGTAGTACAAAAGATTGTTTATGTAACCTGTTCTGTGGTTTTAAAAATGGTTTTCATGCTGACTGGTGTGGCTCAGTGTTTTTTGATGTCGTGCCAGAGTGATTGTTTGCCAGTGTGATTCCCGGTCATGGCACATGCCTCAGTTATGAATTCCATCCCCAAATGTGGTTCTTGTGAGACGCACCTGATCGATGTATCTCTGTCACATTGATATCTCTCTTCCTCTGTTATTCTCCCCTTGACTCCCTGTCTAAAAATTAAATGAAAAAGATTTCAAGAAAGAATGTTTTTCCTGGACTCCTGTGATATTCAGAAAGCATCACAAAATGGAGTTCATTTCACAAAGAGTACATGTAGTTTTTGTTTCCTTGCTGTGTTTTATTTTTTCTTCTTTTAGAGGAAGACACTATGAAATCAACATTTCAACATTGTTTTCATGTCATGTGAGTGATATCATCAAAGCAGTTTTCTTCCTCTACCAATGTGCTCAGCTGAAACCCTAGTGATGTCATTTCAATGTGTTTCTTCTGGCATTTCCATACCAAAAGGACAGGACCATATTCTTTGTGTAAGAGACAAGTTATAATGAAGTGTCATGTTTGAATTGCAGTAATGGTGCAGTGCTAGGTAAGAGATGCATAACACACAGGATGCACAATTGGCATGAAATATACATGTGGACAGAGGACACCTGTTCCCAGTGTGCACTAAATGAACTTTAGGAAATCACATCTATTTGTTTCACATCCTGTTTCTTACTTTTTATTCTATCTTTTCTTTTTATTTTCAGCAACAGAGTTATTTCAGGTGCCATGGTCAGCTCTTCTCTAATTTTCCTCTTCCAAATCAGCCACTCGAATCATTGTAAGTTCCGATGTGTACTGTGGAATGTTCTAAGGCAATATAACAAAGATCAGAATTTCGTGAATAGTTTGCATTATATTTTTACAAAGTAAGAGGCCCCCTCTCATGTAGTCATGAGAAAATCACAACTTCTCAGTGTGAGTATTGATTTCTGGAAAGCAATACATTGGCATTTGTGTATTAGCTACATAGAGTAATAATCCTGCTCTCATTTTCCATGAAAATACTGAAGAATTTCCCAATGTGATATCTTTGCCTTCTTCTTTATTGAATTGGAACTTGGTCAAGATTAATATATATTATCGTCAGTCATGTGAGCGTGGCCAACTGTTGGACATTTTTTTTTCAAAAGGAGTACCAGTAACTACAGCATATTTCAGTGTGAAAACTTTAATATTTGGTGTGTAAACTAATTTTCCATGTTCACCACATGCCAAGAGGTATGTCCAATGCCACTATTGGTACCTTGAGTGTATCTCAAATCATCTTCACCACTTATGGGAATCCCAGTAGGGCAGAGTCAATAGGAAGGTCCAACGACAACTGGCCTTTGTGATGTCCAAAAATTCACAGAAAATCCCAGATTCCAATAAAATGCCATGAAGGAGAAAAACAACCTTGATAAACATGTATTTATTTCCATTTTATTCATATTTTCATGTTAATATTTTTACTGATTTGACAGAGAGGAATTTATAGAACCAGATACACAGAGAAAAAAGTATCTATTTGTTGTTTCACTCTTTTATGCTTTTGTTGGTTGCTTCTTTCTTCTGTGTGCCCTGACTGGGGATGGAACATCAAACCTTGGTGTATCAGGACAACTCTATACCTGTCAGAACTGCCTTGCAGAGTAGTCTTTTTCCCTCCTAAATGAAAACTTTTCATCATGTCTTGTAATAGTGCTTTTATGAGATGAACTCCTTTAACTTCTTGTCTAAGTAGCTCTTCATCTATTTTACTATTCTAAATGAGAGCCTAGCTGGGAAGAGTAATCTTAGTTTGAAATCATCGTGTCACATCATTTGAGTATTTCATGCCAATCCCTTCTGTCTTTCAAGCTTTCTTGTGAGTAATTAGCAGACAGGATTAACTGAGATCTTTTGTAGGCAACTTCTTTTCTCTTGCTGCTTTCATGATTCTCTCTTTTTCTTTCATTTTTGGCATTTGAAGTATTATGTGTATTGGTAAGAGCCTGTTGGGGGTCATCTTGATAGGGCCTCTTGTGCCTCTTGATTTGTATGTTTATTTATTTCACAAGGTTAGGAATTATCCAATCATTTTTCTCATGGGCTTTAATGTCCTGCTCTCTTTCTTCTTTTTCTTGAATCCATGACAAAAGTATTGGTAAACGTGAAGTTCTCCTTCAGAATTCATTTAATATTATCATTGTTTTTGCTTTTTAAACATTTCATGGTTGTGACCACATGTTTTCTGTTTCCTTGTTATCTAAAAATGTGATGTAACTTTCTACTCCATGTACTCTGCTGTTGATTTCCTTTGATTTGTATTTTATTGCAGTTAAAAGAGAGTTTATTTCTGACTGGTCATTTCTGGCTTACTTTCTCTATTTTATATTTCTTGTTTGTTTGTAAAACTTCTCATTAATTCTGTAAACTATTTTCCTAAGTTCTTTGAGCATCCTTGTAAACTTAGCTTTGAATTCTGCATCTGGTAGTGTGGTTTTGACTATTTGGGTTTGTTCTTATTCTTGAGTTTTGTTCTGTTTTTCAGTTTGGACAGGGTTTTTTGCACCTCATTTGGCCACCTCCCTGTGTTTGTTTCCATATATTGGGTGGAGCTGCTATGCTGCTTGGCATTTGCAGAGTGGACTTTAGTAGTGAGTGTCCTACAGAATTTACTGGCAAAACTCCCTCTTCACCAGAGCTGGGGTCTCTAGTTGTGCCCTTTTTTCCTTCATGGGCAGTGTACACATTCCCACTGTAGTTTAGCCTTGATTTATTTTGCACTTTGATGGGATGGATTTATATAAGGGCCTGTTAATATGGAGACTGGCAACAAAAACCGACGTCCAACTCCAAGTACTGCAGCACATCACCTGTTTGGGTGTCAATCCCTGTGAGATGGACTTACTTTATTTGGATTCTGGTGACTGGTGAGGCTGCTTCTTCAGTTTGTTATTTGTATAGGGTTTGGTTGGTGCTATGATGTGAATAGAAGCTGTCAGCCAGATGTGCTAGCTTTGGGACATCCACCTGGGCTGCCTCTTACGCCATGCTGGGTGACTTGGTATGAGATACAAGAAGATCTCCATGTGGCTCCTACTTCAGATTTTCTTAAAGGTTCCCAGGAGAAGCCATGCTGTGCAAACTGGCCTGCTGCTGATGGCCTAAGTCCAAAGGCCACATGGAGGTGTTACAGAATATGCAGAAGTCAGATGGACTGTTTGGTAGATATTATAAAAGCCTGAAGCAGGATCAGACACAGGCCAGGTAGAAAGGAAAGCTACTGGAAAGAGCTTGTGGGAGGCTGTGGTTTTGTTGAAACCAGATATCAGGGAATCAGCTGTGCAGAGAATAGCTGTAGCGAGGTGGTAGGGCAATGAGGAATAGTGCCGGTCCTTCTAAGTTTCATGGTAGTGGTGGGTGTGCTTTTGGAAAAGAAACAATTGCCTCTGACAGCACTTCTGTCTGGGAGAAAGTTACCCCTCCAGTTCGCACCATGATGCCAAACCTTTCCTTTGTTCTCTGCATGTCCAACTGCGGCCACAATGTGAAAGCTCAGAGTGACTGAGTCCTTGTAAGTCCATTCCCAGGCCCTTTAATGGGAACACATGGGAGTCCAGGTAACTTCTGTGTCCCTCCAACAATCCCTTGCTGGTTTCTACAGCCAGAGATCATGGGGACTTGTCTTCCCAGCAGTGGCATGTGGGGTAAGGGTTTCATGTGTCATGCTAGGAACCTTCACTATTTATCAGGAACTTCTGCAGCTGAGTTATTTGTCCCAGTTTTTATCCACCACACAAAACTGGACATTTGGGACTTACAATTTTTATACCATTGTCCCTTCTACCCATGTCTATTTACCTTTTTCTAGGCTAATTTGTGGGAGTTGTGTTCACCCATATGAAGTGGCTTCTGAATGATGGTTTCTGTACTTCAGTTGTAATTCTGATGTGCTCATAGAACATTTGAGTTTAGGCTTTATCTTTTCTGTAATCTTGATCACAACCTCTAGGCTTTGTTATTTTAGAGACATGTATATGATATCTGACAACAATTATTCAGTTTTTCTACCTCTGCTTTATTCCACTTTGCAGAATGCCTCAAAATTCATGTATGTTGGTACAAAAGGCAACATTTTTTAGTCTGGCTTGGGTGAATAATAAATATTCCATTCTGATTACTTTTATATTATTTTTCTGTTCATTTGTTCTTAAACATTTTGGTTGTTTTGTGTATTGGCTTTTGTAAAGAATGCTCCAAAGAACAATTGTATGCAGGTTTCTATTTTAGGTAGCAATTCTCATTTTTGGATATATTTCCTGTCTGGGATATCTTATCAAATGGCTTTTGTTTCAGACCTGTACACTGATTTCCTAGTGGATTCAACAATTTACATTCCCACCAATGGTGTTCTAGGTTTCCATTTTCCATCATCTCACCTTGCCTCTGCTGTTTTTGAGGACACTAGTTGTAAGAATTCAAATTTAGCATCTTAATGTGATTGCATCTGAATTCTCTTCAATGGAAGAGCTGCAAATTAAGACCATATTAGGAGAAGCATTTTCTTTTGAAAATATTGTCCTGACTTTTTTCATGTTTTCGATGCTCTATTTATTTTGACAGTTTTAAACTGCCCTTTCTTTAGATTACTTTTTAGCGACGCCTGTTTTGCTTTATTTACCACAGTAATATATGGCCCGTTGTGTAGCATTTATGTATGTTCAGATTACATGTCAAAAGTATGTGTGTCATTAACTTTCTCAATGTTAGGTTACTGTGAATTGGTATGTATTTGGGGGTTTATGGTGGAAAACTCCCATTTCTGGTAAACTAAGGTAACTGTGCACAACATGAGTGTATTTATTATAGGGTGTTGTTAACTAGCTACCATAAAATTAAATTGAACTCAATGTGTCTGGTATTTCATTACTAAAGAATTATAATTCTTTAGTCGTTCTGTATATTGGAAGACCATCATTTGGAAATATCTCAGCTGTTTTCAGAATAACTTTACTCTTATTGTAATTTTAGTTTTCAGCACAATGCAGTTATTTGGAAACTTCATTAATAGGAAACCTAGGGATCTCTACATCTTGTCAATTATCTCTTTTTCATGTGTTATCAAGACATGAAAACAAATAACAGCCAGTAATACAAGAGTAATCTACCAAACTGAGGATATTTTGTGAAAATGTGAAAAACCACAGTGAATTGTAGAAGTCAAACTTTATGAAATCTCAGCTAATGCTGTGTATCAGAGGAAGAAGAATTTATTTAAATTGTTCTTTCCCTTTAGTGTTTATACCACTTACCTGATATTTTGGAAACACTAAATTACTATTTATGCATTTTAACCAAAACTTCAATAACTAATTCTCATAGGAATACCTTAAGGGCTTTTCATGATGCTCTTGGGAAGCAATCATTAGGAATAAAACTGTTACTCCATTAGGTAGGGGTCCTTCCTATCCATTGTTACTGGACAACACCAACACTCAATATCAAACTCCTAATGGTGTACCTAAGCATTAAAGAAGGCAGGAAATTACATGAATGTTTAAGTTCATACTTATTCAATACTGTATGACCATCTCTAGAAAGACCACTTCAGGTTTCCAGAAAGTGTGCTCTACTAATGGACCATGAGAGGCAGCACTGGACTTTCCATGGAAAGCCAGGGAGAAGTTCCTGTTGAGATATTATATGGTACATCCAAAACAGAAGAAACGGTGCTTTTGTTAAGGAAATGTAAATAGCTTGTCTTTTAAACATTGTTCATAAATGTGTCTTATTCTTAGAAATTGTTGGTATACCAGTTGCCAGGCAGAAAGTTAGGAAAGAACAGGAATTTTATTAGTAAATGTATGGTTCACACTGAAGTTCTGTCCTCATTTTGTCCAGATTTTAACAAATATATCTTCATTTTCCTGTTTTAATGATAAAATATGACCACCCAGCTTAGATAATGTTTCTTTTACCCAGTTTTTATTTCCTTTTTTGAAATTTTTACTGATTGATTTTTATAGATATAATAATGGGTAGAGATACACAGGGAAAGATTATTTGTTATTGCTCTAAATTTTATTTTTTACTAAGTATTTTATTAATGTTCTATTACACTTGTCCAGTATTTCTGTCATTGCTGTATTCCACTGGCCCCCTGCTGACTCCCTCAGTCAATCCCCAACCTATGTCCATGTCCTTGGTTCTCTCATACATGTTCCTTCACTACTTGCTTCCCCTTCTTCTCACCCTTATCCCTCTTCTCCTCTCCTCTAGTTGTTCTCAGTCTTTTCCTTGTTCCTATGCCTCTGGTTCCATTTTGCTTATTTGTTGGTTTTGTTCATTATGTTTCTCTTCTGTGTGAGATCGTATGGTATTAGTATTTGAGTACCTGGATTATTTCACTTAGTGTATTAGAAATAATAAAATATTTGTTTTGAGCTTGGAACACTGAGGGAAATTATTCTGGTTACCAATAGTGAATGGAAACCTATCTTTTGTTTCATAAACTAGAAATAGTATTCTTTGACACCCAAAGCTTTTTAGTATAAATTTCAACTCGCAGTCACCATATTGGAAGAAATGGGAAAACATCCAGTGTTTGTTTTGTGTATTGAAACTGATATCCCATACATGAAAGTGTGAAGAGATTCCCTGTAACATAAAAAAAAAGCTCTTCAGGGAGAACAAGATAGACATCCAGAGATGGTCAAAGACATGGCCTTGGAGAATAAAGAATGATGAGAGGTTTGATGTTTTAGACTGTGTCCATATTGGGCCTGGGCTGCAGTGACCTCCTGAAGGTATGAACCTTCAGCTGGTATTAAAGTAAGAAACCCTTGAGCTGCATTTCCAGTTTTTCCAGACTGACAGAAGTGGGAGAAGATGGAGCAAGACTTTGAAGATATAAATAATAAAGCATTTGCTATTGGACTCAGAATTTTTCATAACACTCTGAATATTTACTCTTGAAACTGCTGATTTCGTAGTTGGGAAAGTCCCTGATGTTCACCTTTCACATACTTTATTACAATCTCTGTTTTGTGGGGGATGCCAATATGGGGTCTATTGTAGGCCATCGTTGTTGAAAATGCTTGTAAACTACTATTTGTATACATTGCACAAGATAATTTTACACCAGTTTAAGGAAAATAATGCTTTGTCAAGTTTGTTAGATAAGAAACATTAAAGACAAATTTTACCCAGTGAGAAAATTTCCAAAGAATGTTAATATGCTGATTTCAAACTTAGATAGGCCCTGACTGTTGTAGTTCAGTAGATTGGGTGCTGGCCTGAGAACCAAGGGTTGGTCAGTTTCACTCAGAGTCAGGGCACCATGTGTGGGTTCCATCAATAGAAACTTTGATGTTTCTGACCCTCACTTATAATGATAATAAATAAAATAATGTTTTTATTATTAATAATAATAAACAATATAATTAAAATCTCTTTCTAAATTTATATTAAAGATAAATTTGATAGGGTGCAATATGTGTCATTGTCCATGTAGAAGTGCATTAAATTTTTTTAACTAATACATTTCTTCATATTATCTTGTCTTTTGAAATGAAAATGTGCAAACAATCAGACAAAGTAAATGCTCTATAAGTGTGAAGAAAAAGGGTGGCTTTTAGGTCTTTACTAAGTGAAGCAGAATTACACAGGTTGTGAACCGAAGTCTTTGGGTGTGTGAGTTGACTGGGGGCAGGTGCTTGAGAATGAGGTGTGTGGGGACCAAGCCATGCACAGTAAAATAAAAGTAAATAGTGTGATGAAGAAAACAGATCCCAAGATTGGGGCTGTGTTTCTAAACAAGAGACTGTCTCCATTGCCAAATGTCTGCAGGCTATTGGGCCATTTCTTCTTAACTGGTATTCATAATCAGAGACACCCCATTTCACAGAGAATGTGAGGTTTGCAATGCTGTTAGCATGGCAACTGACACCTGATGTCTTCCACCCATAACTTGTTCCCATCACAAAAAAAAAGTTATTTTACAATTAATTTAAATTTCTCCACCGATTTAAAACCATGTTTCAATAGTCCTGATTTCAAAAATGAAAGAACTGATTTGCAGGCGGAATTCAAGAGTGTAACTGTGCCTCATCCCTGAGTCCTAAACTGAACATTAGGAATTAATTTGAGGGTCCATTTGAAGTCAAAACTGAAAACACTCACACACTCTAAATGAAGGACATGGCCCCGAGTCCCTTTGAAATAAGAGTCCAGTTAACTTAAATGGCTCCAGTGAAATTCCTTATTATACACACAATTTATTAGTGATCAGAGACTATACCTGTTCTTCCATGGAGGATAGAAAAGTGCAAGGACCCTGGAATAAAACTAAATAGCCAGACATGTATTGCTAAAAAGGGTGGGTGTACGTAATAATGAAGGAGTGCTCTTGTTCCACACCATGTTCTATTTTGAAATATATGTACTGTGTGTTGTTTACAGTTGCACAAAGTTGTATCATAAAACTCCCCGTAACCTCATAAACTTATAATGACCATTGAAACTATAAATATTCATTAGAAGAAAGAAGCCGTGGAGTGTGCTTTTTTCAGCAGGAAAGCATACTATCTACTAGAGATGAGCAGGCACAATAAGGGACAAGGAAACAGAAGGGCTGGATGTTTATTCTCAGGACAACTGCAGCCAAGAAAAGGATCGTTCCTCCCTCTGGCCCCCAGAAATAGACCCCTGAACTGCATTCTGCCCAGAAAAACTGCACATTTTTTTTT
>PVKU01015974.1:0-16300 GCA_004027475.1 Anoura caudifer | reverse complement strand
TCTTGTTTCTTCCTTCTTTTCTATTTGGTTGTTTCTTTCTTCCTTTTGGTCCACTCCATTGATTTGAGACCCAGTTTTCCTCCCTGACTATTGGTTCCCTGTGCGTTTTCCTTCATTTCAGTTATTGTAGCCTTCATTTGTTCATCTAATTTGTGAGCAAAATCAACCAATTCTGTGAGCATCCTGATCACCAGTGCTTTGAACTGTGTATCTAATAGGTTGGCTATCTCTTGGTCATTTAGATGAATTGGCTCTGGGGCTTTGATCTGTTCTCCCATTTGAGCCATTTTTGGTGTTTTTTTTTTTTTCTTTTTTTGGTCTGGTCGAGGCTGTTACCTGTGAGGGGCGGAGCCTTAGGTGTTCCCCAGGGCGGTACAGCCCAGTTGCTGGGTTGTGAGGCTGTATGTGGGGGTGGGGTCCCAGAGGGAGCAATGGCGCTTGCTCCTCTCTCTCTCTCTCTCTCTCTCTCTCTCGGATTTCAGTCCCTTCCACCACTTTCCACAAGCAAATTGGGCCTTTCTGGTGCTGATTTCTGTGTGGATGGACTTGTGTATGTTCTAGGACCCTGTGGGTCTCTCCAACAATCTCTCCTGTGAGGCTGGGAGTCTCTCCTGGCACCTCAACCCCCACAAGTATTTTTAATTGGTGTTTTCAGGTTTTATTTCCTGGCGCTGGGGCCCTGGGTTGCAAGGTTTGTCTCGCTCCCCGTTTTCTCCTGGATTATCTGCACACGAATGTGGGACCACCTGGTCAACCAGCCTCCCTGCTCAGCCTCACTGGGTCTGCCCGTTGCCACCTGGTGCCCGGGGTCTGCTAGCCACCTCCTGTACACCTTGGATCTGCCAGCCGCTGCCTGCGCGCTGGGTCGCCAACCTCCAGTTTTTCCTGCTGGGACTCCGCCCCTCTTACCGGTCTGGATGAATGGTTGTCAGACTTCCATACAGTTCAATTTTTCTGTCAGTTCTTGTTGTTTTCTTTGTTTCTAAATCTTTGTTGTCCTTAATTATGGTTGTGGGAGGAGGCACAGTGTGTTCATCTACATCTCCATCTTGGCTGGAAGTTCTACTTATTTGTTTTCTGTTCCTATAGTTTTTTCTTTTCAAACTAGAATGTCATATAAATATAACCTTTTGAGTATGATGTTTTTTTCACTTAATGTGACGCATTTGAGATTCATTTTAGGTAGTCCAGCGTATTGATAATTCATTCCTTGTTTGTTAAACTTGCCTGTCTCCATTTTGTTAATTGTATATTTATACACAACTTTGTTACCTCATCATTTGGTGAGTTTAGTTAATTCTAAATTCAGTGTGTTCAACAGTCACCACCAGATCTTACTGCAAAGCTTCTCTTAGGGTATTTTGATTGTCTGAAGCTCATTCTTTACTGGAGAGCTCATGGGGACAATATTATTTAAGTCCTTTCTGGTTTATAACATACTTGTTTTTGACCATTACACCCATTATATTTGAAGGTTTCATTGGGTATAAAACCCATGGCTTACATTTTCTTGTGACCTTCACAGACTTGGACATGCATTATTATTGTCAAAGTCTTGTGCCTTTTTTTCCTCTTACATGAAACGTGGGTGTTCTGCTTACATTCTGTGAAAAGATTGTTCTTTTCTTTTCTTTTTTTAAAGTACCAGTACTTGATTATGTCTTGTTAACCTTTATGTATGGCATTAAGTAATAGCCTTCTTTTATTTCAGAAAAGTTTTCAGTATTTGCTCTGTTTCATTATATAGGTTTCTTTTCAGGGTGGGGAAGCTCCAATTATGAGTGTGTGTTGGACCTTCTTTGCCTAACTTCTATATCATTTGTTCACAAATCCTTTTTCTTTTCTTCTTTATTTGTTTATTAAAAATTTCCTCCACTTCCATATTTTTTTGTGGGATCTGTTTACTCTTGTGTTGCATTTAGTTTGTCTTTATTTCTGATATAATTTTTCTTTTTTCTTTAATTCTTCTATGATGCAAATACAAACACTATTTTCCCACTTAAGTTAAAAATTGGAGACTTCTTGTGAAAAAGTTTTAAAGATCCAGTGTAAATTTTAAGTTACAGCACTTGTGAAGAAAAATGTTATTGCTGAAAAATAGTGAAATACACCCCAATCTCCATAGTTTTATAGGTGTATGTCACTTGGTATGATGAATGCAAAGTTTATAAAATTGAAATTTGAAGTGGTAGCTTAGTAACTGAGTTGCATGATTTAGAATTGCTGCTTTTCATTGTTCATAATTTTATAAGGACATGCTGAAAAATAGGATTTTAAACGTAGATTGTGGTGTAAAGAATTTTATTAAAAGTTTTACTTTATATTAAAGTCATAAATAATTTAATGCCTATGGGGTGAAAAGTAGGGTTTGTTTTATACATACATATAATGTGATAAATTCTTCTCCTTTACCCTCTATTTATACTATAACAGGGCTATTTAAAAAGTCAGGAAACCAAGTTACTTTTATTTGTTGCCATAATTAACTGCAGATAGGATTAGTTAACAAACAGTTTTTAGAGGAACTCAGACTAGTAGTAAGCTTTTGTTGAACTTAGAGTTTTATTGTATTAATTATTAAAAGGAAAGATAGATGAATAGGTTCTTGAAGGGCATTTTAGTATATATAACCATGACTTAATTTAAGGCACTGTGTAGCTCTTTGAGAAGTAATGGCAGAATTATGCAACTGACTGTTATATATTGTTGTGGACTTTCTAGATGCAAGTAGAACCTGTTAAATTTTTGCTTTCAGTAATCCTCCTGCTATGGGAGAAATGGGGACAGGGTAGTGCAGTATATAGAGAAATAAGTAGCTGCTTTCCTGTCAGCATAGAATTAGAATTGAAACAAAATTTTGCATCACAGAAAAGAAATCAAAATGATCTAGATTTGAATGATAACACTGAGAAAAGAATTTTCACCTTGTTACTTCAGTTATAAATTATTTACCTCATTCTGTTGGTTCAGATACTCATCTAGTGATTAGTGCTTAATACTCATCTAGTGATTAGTGCTAGTGGTTCAGATACTCATCTAGTGATTAGTGCTTAATCTGTAATATTTTGGGTATGCATATTCTTGCATTTTGCACATTAATAGTGGCTGTTATATGAATGTACATGTGGGATGTAGTATGGTAAAGTTGTGGCCACAGGAAGAAATAAGAAAAAGGCTTGGAACAAAGTTTATTATACTCAGGCCCCAGAGAGGTGTCATGCATGCCACTCGGTCCCAGGGGAAGGATCAGATTTTGGACAGGTGGCAGAAGACAGTAGTGAGAGGAAGAGTATGTATTGAGGTTTCAAGGGAAAGACAAGGCAGGGCTGGCTCAGTTGTTTAGGATTGGCATGTTTGAATAATTTTAGTGGTGTTTGGGCTATTGAAGTGGTCTCTGGTAGTCTGGTACCTGGTCCTGGAATGATTTAGGGCGAGTGAAATACATGCTTGTGTGCATCTGTGTGTGAGGTAGATAAGGAGATGGCTGGGGCTGTTGACTTGGAATTGGTTGGTTGGTACGTATATGAAAGAGACGCTCCTGGCCAAGATCTTTGCTCTCTCTAAGAAAGGGCTAGTCCTGGGATGAGCAGTCTCTCCCTGGCCAGAAAGCTTTTAAAGATGTCTAAACATCATATAAGATACAGGGGGGGCGGGGGGCGGGGAATACAGTGATCAAGTAAAGTTTATCTGCTTACTTTGTCATAATTTCTGATGTGTTTGTGATCTTTCAGAACCTTGACTCTCTAGACAATTACTTTCTTTTTGTTTGCTTTTTATAAGTTCTTAAACCTTTTTTGGTTAGTGATTGCTTTTTTCTTTTAACCCTGTAATATGCATGTTTAAAAACTTGATTGAATATTTTCACAGGAGCATTTGCAACTTTTGATGAAATGTTTTTAGGTTAATTTTATGAACCAGTTGAATATATATCAGCAGTCTACTTTTAATGTTTGAAAGTAGTTATATGTTCCTTCTTCCACATAAAGAAGGTGTATGTTCATATCTTCTTTATGTTTATGGGTAGCTTGTGAGTAACAGGTAACTGTCCTGGTTCTAGTTATTTTCCCCATAAGCATTTTTTAAAAATTTATTTATTTGTTTGTTTGTTTATTTTTAGAGAAGGGAGGGAGAAAGAGAAGGAGAGAAACATCAATGTGTGGTTGCCTCTCCCACATCCCCCACTGGGGATCTGGCCTGCAACCCAGGCATGTGCCCTGACTGGAAATCGAACTGGCAACCCTTTGGTGCACAGGCCACTCAGGGGTTCGCAGGCCCTTTGGTTCATGAGCCACACCACCAACCAGGGCTCCATAAGCATTTTTGCCACAAATGTTTTTGATGCACAACTAATTGGCTGTAAGACAGTTTTGCCATAAAAGAACAAAAAGTAAAAGGGATGTTTAAAAAGATGGAATGAAATTTGAAAGTTAATATGAAAATTTAAAAACTTTATAATGAAAAATGAAAATGTACAATCTTGGAAGTCTTTTGTTTATATAGTTTTTGGGGGGGGTTTTGTTTGTTTGTTTTTTGCTTGTTGATTTGTCTTGCGGCATCACACTTTTTCTTTTTTTGCTAAAATGTCTTCATTGAGAGGTGTCAGTTTCCAAGCAAAGAAGTGATAATTAATGCTCTCTAACAATTTGTGAATTAGGAGCTACCTCTTTTATATTTGCCATAGCTTGGTAAACTTTTGGTGTTGATAGGTGGGAAGAATAACTGCTCACTGAAGGATTTGCATACTGGTGTGTTGTCAGTATAGTATGCAATTTGGCTTTACATGTAGCTTTGCAGTCTGGCTTTACTTGGTTGTTATCCACTATTTTAAGACCATTAGGTCTACTCTTGTCACTGTATAGACCATTATGAGGCTAAGATTTATAGGATACAAAAATGGAAATACTGTAAGAACTTTGTCAATGGAGAAATTAAACCAAACTGAAAACCAACTTTAAATACATTGTCCACCAAATGTAAACCAAGTTGTCAACTAGTTATTTTATCTTTTACAGCAAGATTAGTTGGGCAGCAAAGGTGCTCATGGAGAAAATACTGGACTCAAAGTGTCGTGACAAGGGGCCAGGGGAAGAGAGAGAAAGACACACACAGGCACCTACCCACATACATGCCAGTGGTCTTTTAGAGCTCTTAAGGCATCATGTCATTGTATTCATGATGTCATTCTGCAGAAATAAAAGATTGTATTTCAGAAAGTGTTAGGTAACTTTTTAGTCCTGTAAGACAAGGTCCTACCTATACCTTGAGTATCATGAAGAAACTATTCAGAATTTTAATATTTAAAATTAAACATCAAGCAGGGAATTTGATAGATGACCTTTATGCCCATTAGATGAATGCTTACTGAGAAGGTGACATTTAGTATAATTTGAAATTTTCTTTACGTCTGAAATTTATTAAAGTGTGTGTTAAGAAATTACCATCATAAAACTGCTTTTGAGTTTCAGATAAGGTACTGGTTAAATGCATTATCTAGTAAATTAAAAGCTAACTCCAATCCTATAGGACAGAAATGTCTAGCTCACCAGTCTTTTTGAAATTGCTAAATGAATTATTTCATATCTATCCTCCATATTTACCCTTTTGGAAAACACTGTTAGTTTACATTTCCAACAAATGGACTAGATGTTTTACAACATGCATTCCCCCTCATTATTAGATATCTTTACATTTTATTAAATAACTTTTTTAGTGGCATTTATAATTACCATGTAGGTTTGTTTTGTTTTTAAGGCTTTTTAGATTCCAGCAGGGCCTGGATGAAGTTGGATGGCTTCTCAGTTTCAGGGCCATGTCTGCCTGTAGCCATCCAGTTTGCATAGTGGCCAAGGCCTGCATGGGGCTTTCTAGAGACAGGGGCAGCAGTGCTACATATTTTAAATGTACACATATACAGTGATTTACTGCCCCTCAGACAGATTAGCCCTGGTTTTTATATGACAAACAGCACTGCATTAAATATTCTTGTAGATGCTTTTGCATATATCCATGATTCTTTTCTTGGGATATATTAAGCAAAAAATGGTTTGCCATTTTAAGAAGGATTTCTTTTATTACTAGTGAGGTCACATTTTTCCTGTTTATTTTCATGTGTGGCTTTTTTGTTGGAGTATAAACTTTTTAAAATTTTATTTTAAATTAACATACAGTAGAATTCACCTTTTTTGTTTGTACAGTTCTGTGAGTTTTGACCAATGCATAGAGTCCTGCAGTCATCATTCTTCTTACCTTCCTAACAGATTTCTTTTCCAAAACTGATGTATAAAAGGAACTATGTAGTATATAACCTTTTGAGACTGACTTCTTTCATTTCACATAGTACATTTGAGGTTAATACATGTTGATGCTTGTACCAGTAGTACATTGCTTTTTATTACTGAGTAGTATTCCATTGTAAGGATGCACCACAGTTTATTCATTCTTTCACCAGTTGAAGAACTGGGTTTCCAGCTTATGCCAATTATGAGTTTATATTCACAGAAGAATTAAATACTACAGAGAGTTCCCGTGTACCCCTCTGTCTTCCACAGTTTCCCTTATTAATATCCTGCATTAGTGTGGTGCATTTTTATAATTGTGGAACCAATATTGAGATATTGTTATTAACTCAAGTCCATAGGCTGCATGAGGGTTTGCTCTGTGTTGAACAGTTCTATGGGTTTTGGTATATGCATAATGTCAGGTGTCTACTATTATAGTATCATACTGAATGGTTTCACTGTCCTAAAAATCTGTGGTTCACCTATTCATATTTCCTCCTCCCACTACCCTCCATCTTCATACTCCTGTTAACCACTAATCTTTTTGCCATCGCCATAATTTTACATTTTGTAGATGTGATAACTGGAATTACATAGTACATAACCTTTTCAGACTGTCTTCTTTCACTCAGCAATATACATTTAAAATTTCTCTGTGTCTTTTTATGACTTGATAGATCCTTTCTTTTTATCAGTGAATAGTATTCCATTATATGGGTGTACCACTTTTTATCCTATTGAGAAACATCTTCGTTGTTTCTAGTTTTTGACAGTTATGAGTGAAGCTGTCATAAACATTCATGTGCAGGTTTTTGTGTGGACATAAGCCTTCAGCTCATTTGAGTAAATGCCTAGAAGCATGATAGTTAGATCATATGATAAGACTATGTTTAGCTTTGTAAAAAACTGCCAAATGTCTTCCAAAGTAGCTATACCATTTTGCATTTCTACCAGCAATTAATGAGACTTTCTGTTGCTCCTCATCCTCACTTAGCAGTTGGTGTGTTGGGGTATTTTTGTTTGTTTGTTTTTAACTGTTATAATAGGTATGTAGTGGTATTTCATCATTGTTTTAATTTGCCAATTCCCTAAGGGCATATGATATTAAGCATCTTTTTATATGCTTATTTGCCATTTTATAGATCTTTGGTGAAGTATCTGTTCAGATGTTTTGCCCACTTTTTAATTGGATTGTTTTCTTACTAAGACAACGTAGTATATTTGAATTCAAATCCTTCATCAGATAGGTGTTTTGCAAATATTTTCTCTTAATATGTGGCTTGTTTCGTTCTCTTAACACTATCTTTTTTTTTTAACTCCTCACTGAAAGACATTTTTTTTTCATTACCTGTAGAGAGAGAGAGAGACATCTATGCAAGAGAGAAGCATTGATTGGTTGTCTCCCATACACACCCATACTGGGGAATTGAACCCGCAACCTTTTGGTTCTGGGATGATACTCCAACCAACTGAACCACGCTGGTCAGGGCTCTTATCACTGTCCTTTGAAGAATTTTAAATTTTAATTAAGTTCAGCATTCCACTTTTCTTTCATACATCTTGCCTTCCGTTTTGTATCTAAAAATCCATTGCAGAACCCAAGGTCACTAAATTTTTCTCTCCACTACTTTTTAGACATTTTATAGTTTTGGGTTTTATTTTTAGGTCTATGGTTCATTTTGAGTTAATTTTTTGTGAAAGATGTAAGGTCTGTGTCTATTCACATTTTCAAGTGGGTATCTATTTGTTCATTACCATTCGTTGAAAACTCTCCTTTCTCCTTTGAGTCACCTTTGCTCCTTTGTCAAAAATCAGTTAACTGTATTTTTGTAGGTGTATTTTTGGGCTTTCCATTCTGTTCACTGATCTATTCGTCTATTCTTTTACTAATATTGTATGGTCTTTGAATACTGTAGCTTTATAGTGTGTCTTGAAGTAGGGTAGTGTCAGTTTTTCAGCTTTGTTCTCCTTTAGTATTGTGTTTGCTGTTCTGGATCTATTGCTTTTTTTCATGTAACCTTTAGAATCAGCATGTTGATATCTATAAAATAACTTGCTTAGCATTTGATTGGGATTGTGTATCTATAGATCAAACCGACATCCTAATAATATTGAGTCATCTTGTTCATGAGTTTAGAATCTCTCCATTTTAGTTCTTTAATTTTTTTAATCAGTTATATTTATAGCATCATCATATAAATATGGTACATATTTTGTTAGAAATATACCTGTTCCCTTTGTCTTGGTGCTAATGTAAATGACACCATTTAAAAAATTTCAGATTGATTGTTTACTGCTAATATATAGTGATTGACTTTTGCTTATTAACCTTGCATCTTATAACCTTCCTGTAATCCCTTATTAATTCCAAGAGTGCTTTGTCCATTCTTTGGGATTTTCTACAAAGATATTCTTGTCAGCTGCTACAAAGACAGTTTTATTTCTTCCTTTGCAATCTGTAACCCTTTATTTCTTTTTCTTGTCTCCTTGGGTTACAGGACTTCCATTACGGTATTGAAGAGGAGTGGTGAGAGGAGACATCTTTCCCTTTTCCCAACCTTAGTGGGAATGCATCTAGTTTCTCACTACTAAGTATGATGTTAACTGTAGGTTTTTTGTAGATGTTCTTTTTTCAGATGAAAAAGATCCCCTCTATTCCTAGTTTACTCAGAGTTTTACTCATGAATAAATGTGTCAGATTTTGTCAAGTGCTTTCCCTGCATCTATTGTTATGATCATAGGATTTTTCTTTTTTAGCATGTTGATGAAATAAATTATATTAATTGATTTTCAAATGTTGAACCTGTTCTGCATAAACCAACTGGGATAAATCCCACTTGGTTGTAGTGTTTGGTTCCTTTTATACATTGTTGGATTTCATAGGTTGATATTTTGTTGTGGATATTTTATGTCTATTTTTATGAGAGATATTGGTCCATAGTTTTTTGTTTGTTTTTATAATAGCTCTTTAGGACTTGGCAGCTATCCTTTAATTGATTTTTGGTTTAATTCTGTTGTGGTCTATGAGCATGCTTTGTATTATATCAATTTTTAAAATATGTTAAGATTTGTCTTAAGATCCTTAATATGGTCTGTCTTGGTGAATGTTTTTGTGAGCTTGAAAATAATGTGTATTCTGCTGCTATTGGATGAAGTATTCTGCAAATGTCAATGAAATCCAGTTGATTGACAGCACTACTGAGTTTGACTGTATCCTTACTAGTTTTCTGCCTGCTTTGCCTGGGAGATGCTAATGCAGGTTTGTTGGAGTCTCCACTTATGATGGTGGATGTAACTATTCTTCCTTGAAATTCTGTGAGTTTTTGTCTCACATCTTTTTTTTAAGTATATTTAATTGATTATGTTACTACAGTTGTCCCAATTTTTCTCCCTTGGCCTCACTCTGCCCACTACCACCGGCCCTTGCCTCCTGCAGTCCCCTCCTTAGTTCATGTCCATGGGTTATGCGTATAAGTTCTTTGGCTTCTCCATTTCCTATAGTATTCTTAACATCCCCTTGTCTGTTTTGTACTTAATAATTATGCTTTTTAATTTCTTCACCTTTTCTCCTCTTCTCTCCCTTCCCCTTTTCAGCTGATAACCCTCCATGTGATCTCCATTTCTATGATTCTGTTCCTGTTCTGGTTGTTTGCTTAGGTTTTTTTGTTTGTTGTTTGTTTAGATTCAGTTGTTGATAGTTGTGAATATGTGGCATTTTTAATATTCCTAGTTTTGATCTTCTTTTTCTTATATAGTTCCCTTTAACATTTCCTGTAATAAAGGCTTGGTGGTCCTTTAGCTTTACCTTGTCTAGGAAGCACTTTATCTGCCCTTCCATTCTACATGATAGCTTCGCTGGATAGAGTAATCTTGGTTGAAGGTCCCTGATTTTATTGTTTGAATACTTCTTGCCAGTCCCTTCTTGCCTGCAAAGTTTCTTTTGAGAAATCAGCTGGTAGTCTTATGGAAACTCCTTTGTAGGCAACTCTCTGCTTTTCTCTTGCTACTTTTAAGATTCTCTTTTTATCTTTAACCTTAGGCATTTTAATTCTGATGTGTCTTGGTGTGTTCCTCTTTGGGTCCAACTTCTTTGGGACTCTGAGCTTCCTGGACTTGTATGTCTATTTCCTTTGCCAGATTAGGGAAGTTTCTTTCATAATTTTTTTTTCAAATAAGTTGTCCATTTTTTGCTTTTCCTCTTCTCCTTCTGGCATCCCTATGCTTCGTATGTTGGCACATTTGGAGATGTCCCAGAGTCGTCTTATACTCTCCTTGTTTTTTGAATTCTTGTGTCTTCTGTTCTGGTTAAATGTTTCTTTCTTCCTTTTGTTCCAAATCATTGATTTGAATCCTGGCTTCCTTCCCTTCACTGTTTGTTCCCTGTAGATTTTTCTTTGTTTCACTTAGTGTGACCTTCATTTCTTCCTTTATGTTGTTGTCATATTCAATGAGTTCTTTGAGTACCTTGATCATCAGTGTTTTGAACTCTGTATCTGATAGGTTTGTTATCTCTTTTTCATTTAGTTCTTTTTCTGGAGTGTAGTTCTCTTCTTTCATTTGGGCCATATTTCTTTGTCTCCTCAATTTAGCAGTCTCCCTGTGTTTGTTTCTGTGTGTTAGGTAGAACTGCTTTGATTTTCTGTAAAAGGCACCTGTAAATTGTATGGGGCGGAGCCTTCAGTAATCAACAGGGTGGGGCAATCCATTTAAGCGTTTTGTGGCTCTCTGTGGGGGGAGAACTCTTGAGACAGGACTGTGCTGCTACCTGGCTTCTGGGGATTTGCCTGGCACTCGTCCCATTTCTAGTCACTTCACCCACTCCCCTGTATGTGGCTGGCACCTTTCCAGCTGTTGCCCTGGTGCTAAATCTCAGAGTGGGTGGGTTTGTGTACATTTTAAGACTGTGTGGGCCCTTTAAGCAGAGTCTCTTAAAAAGCCGGCAATCCTTCCAACCACTAACTTCCCCACACTTAGCTGTTGATCTGCCTCCCCAAACCCCACTGATTTTTATAGCCAGAAGTTGTATGGATCTGTCTTCCCGGTGCTGGAACCCTGGGCTGTGCTATCTGGCCTGGGGCTGGGATAGCTTCCTCCTAAGGTATCCCAGTTTTTATCTACCATGTGTGAATGTAGGATTGGCTGTGCCTATTCCCCTCCACCAATTTGCCTCTCCCCCTCCCTCCCCAACCTCTACATGTCTGTCCCTCCTACCTGTCTGGATGAATGTGTCTTCTTTAAATCCCAGGTTGTTGGACTTCCATACAGTTCAATTTTCTGATAGTTCTGGGTGTTATTTGTTTTGAGATTTAGTTGTAATTTTTTTGTTGTTGCGGAAGGAGGTGAAGCATGTCTCCCTGCACCTCCATCTCCATCTTGACTAGAAGTTTTTGTCTCACATTTTTAACACTTCATTATTAGGCACATAAACATTAAGGATTGTTATATCATCATCGAGAATTGACCTTGTCTCATTAAGTAAAACTCTTTATCTTTTATAATTTTCCTTCTTCTGAAGTCTGCTTTGTTAGAAATTAGTGTAGCTAGTCCAAACTTCCTTTGATTAACATAGTATTAGCATGGTGTGCCTTTCTCCATCCCTTTACTTTTATTTATTGATTTTTTAATTTAAGTTTCAACAAAGCATTTTTATTAAAAAATTTTATTGTATTTTCCCATTACCATTTAGTGCGTTTATACTCCCTCCCCTAGTCACCACACTGTTGTCCATGTCCATGAGTACTTTTGCCTTTTTGCTCAGTCCCTCCAACCCCTAACCTCCCCCCACTTAGCTGTCCCCCTGCTCTCTATCTATGAGTCTGTCTCTGTTTTGCTTGTTAGTTCAATTTGTTCATTAGATTCCACTTATGAGTGAAATCATATGGTATTTGTCTTTCTCTTACTGGCTTATTTCACTTAACATAATGTTCTCATGTTCTCCAGGTCCATCCATACCGTTACAAAGGGTAAAATTTTTCTTCTTTTTTTACGGCAGAGTAGTATTCCATTGTGTAAATGTCCCATAGTCATTTTATTTACTTAACCACAGATGGACATTTAGGCTGCTTCCATATCTTGGAGATTGTTAATACTCTGCAGTGAACATGGGGTGCTTATGTTCTTTCTTAATTAGGTTTTGGGTTTCTTCATATATATTCCCAGAAGTGGAATTGCTGGGTCACAAGGCAGATCCATTTTTAATTTTTTGAGGTATGTCCATGCTGCTTTCCACTGTGGCTGTGCCAGTCTGCATTCCTACCAACAGTGCAAAAAGGTTCCCCTATCTCCTCATCTTGGCTAGCTTTTGTTGTTTTTTGGTTTATTGATGATAGCCATTCTGACAGGTGTGAGATGATATCTCATTGTGATTTTAACTTGCATTTCTTTGGTGATTAGTGATGTTTAGCATCTTTTCATATATCTATTGGCCATCTGTATAACCTCTTTGGAGAAGTGTCTATTCAGGTCTTTTGCCCATTTTTTAATTGGGTGGGTTGTTTTGTAAGTTCTTGATAAATTTTGGATATTAACCCCTTATCAGATGTATTGGTGGATATGTTCTTCCATTCTGTGGGTTGTCTTTTTATTTTGCTGATGATTTTCTTTGCTGTGCAAAAAGTTTTTTGTTTGATGTAATCCCATTTATTTTTTTCTTTTGTTATTCTTGCCAGGGGAGATATATCTGATAAAATACCACTATGAGCAATGTCTGACCTTTTGCTACCTGTGTTATTTTCTGGGTATTTCATGGTTTCTTATGTAACATTTAAGTCTTTAATCCATTTTGAATTTATTCTTGCATGTGGTGTAAGAAGGAGGTTTAGTTTCATTTTTCTGCATGTATTTACCCAATTTTCCCAACATCATTTATTGAATAAACTATATTTAGCTACTTGTATGTGCTTGCTTCCTCTGTTGAACATTGACTGTTGAGATGTGGGTTTATTTCTGGGCTCTCTGTTCTGTTCCAGTGATCTGTGTATTACCAGTACCATGCTGTTTTGATTACTACAGTCTTGTAGTATAGTTTGATATGAGGTAGCATGATTCCTCCAATTTTGTTCTTCTTCCTCAGGACCACTGTTGCAGTACAGGGCCTTCTGTGATTCCATATAAATTTTTGAAATGTTTGTTTTAGTTCTGTTAAATACTTCATTGGAATCTTGATAGGAATTGCATTGAATCTATAGATTACTTTGGTTAGTATGGACATTGTAATGATGTTAATTCTTTTTATCCGTGAACATGATACGTGTTTCTACTGATTTGTATCTTTTTCAATTTCTTCCTTCATTATGGGATAATTTTCCAAGTACAAATCTTTTACAACCTTGGTTATGTTTATTCCTGGGTATTGTATTCTTTTTGAAGCAACTGTGAATGGGATCGTTTTCTTAATTTCCATTTCTGTTAGTTCATTATTGGCATAAAAATGCAACTAATTTCTGGATATTAATTTTGTATCCTGCTACGTTGCTGAATTCATTTGTAGTAGTTCCTTGGAGTCTTTGGGGTTCTCTATATACAGTATCATGTCATCTGCGAATAAAGACAGTTTTTCTTCTTTCCAGTTTGGATATGTGTTATTTCATCTTGTGTGATTGCTGTGGATAAGACTTCCAGTACTGTGTTGAGTAAGAGGTACAAAAGCAGACATTCCTGTCTTGTTCCCCCTGATCTTAAGGGGAACATTTGTAGTTATTGTCCATTGAGTATGATGCTGGTATTGGATTTGTATTTATGGTCTTTAGTATGTTCAGTTATGTTCCCTCTGTTCCCCCTTTGCTGAGAGTTTTTATCATAAATGGGTGCTGGATTTTTATCAAGTGCTTTTTCTGCATCTGTTGATAATGATCATGTGGTTTTTATCCTTCATTCCATCCCTTTACTTTTAATCTTTCTGTGTTTTTATATTTGAAGTTGGTTTCTAATCAACAACATGGGTCATGTTTTTTATTCAATCTGTCAGTTTCTTGGTGTGTGTAGACCTTTCTTGTTGAAAGTGCCAGTTGTTATAGTTGGGTTGATATCAACCCTATTTGTAACTATTTTCTATTCATTGCATCTGTTCTTGGCTACTTTATTTTAAATCTTGTTTTCTTCTCTTTTTAAAATTCATTAATTTTTAATTTCTTAAAATTATTTTTAAAACAATTTGCTTTGGTTTTAATCGAGCATTTTATAATTGCATGTTCTCTCCTATCTTAAGATATCAATTATACTTATTTTTAAATTTTATTGGTCCTTGCCCTGAAGTTTGCAATAGACGATTCCAACTAATACAACTCTGTTTTCGAATCATATGTTACCACTTTCCAGGCAGTGCAAGTGTTTGATAGCAGATTATATAATCAATGCCTCCCTCCTACATTTTATAATGTTGCTGTCAATCTTTTCACTTATTCATAAAATATTAACACAATTTTACAATTCATTGTTACTGTTATTTTTTTAACAACTATCTGAGATCAATTTAGAATAATAAAAGTAAAAGATTTTATTTTTCTTTCTCAACCTCTTCCTTATGTAGATTCAAATTTCTCACATATGTCTTTTATTTCTCTCTGAAGAACTTTTAATACTTCTTGCAAGGCAACAGATTGGCAACAAATTTCCTCAGTTTTTGTTTAGCTGATAAAGCAGTTAGTTATTTGTCCTTAACTTTCGAAGGAAAGTTTCATTGGATATCAAATTTCTAGGTTTGTAGGTTTTTTTTTTAAATCTCATAATTTTTTTAAAAAATTTGTATTTAGTTTATCTTTAGAGGGGAAGGGAAGGAGAGAGGGAGAGAAATACCAATGTGTGGTTGCCTCTCATGCGTCCCCTGCTGGGAACTGGCCTGCAACCCAGGCATGTGCCCTGACTGGGAATCAAACTGCAATCCTTTGGTTCGCAGGCCCGCGCTCAATCCACTGAGCTACACCAGCCAGGGCTGTAGGGGTTTTGTTTGTTTTCTTTTTCAGTACTCAGATAATTCACTATACTCTCTTTTTGTTTGTATGGTTTTTGAAGAGAAGTCTGATAAAATTTTTATCCTTCTTTCATATAGGTATTTTTCAAAATTTTGCCTTGTGTTTTTAAATATATTTTATTGATTATGCTGTTACAGTTGTCCCATTTCCCTCCCATCATTCCCCTCCACCCTGCACATGCCCTTCCACCCACATTCCCGACTTTAGTTCATGTCCATGTGTCATAAGTTCTTTAGCTTCTACATTTCCCACACTATTCTTGCCCTCCCCCTATTTTCTACCCACCATCTATGCTACTTATTCTCTGTACCTTTTCCCCCTCTTTCCTCCTCCCACTCCCCTGTTGCTAGCCCTCCATGTGATCTCCATTTCTGTGTTTCTGTTCCTGGTCTAGCTGTTTGCTTAATTTGCTTTTGTTTTGGGTGTAGTTGTTGATATCTGTGAGTTTGTTGTCTTTTTACTATCATGTTTTTTTTTATCTTCTTTTTCTTAGATAAGTCCCTTTAACATTTCATATCATAAGGGCTTGGTGATGATGAACTCCTTTAACTTGACCTTATCTGAGAAGCACTTTATCTTCCCTTCCATTCTAAATGAAAGCTTGGCTGGATAGAGCAATCTTGGATGTAGGTCCTTGACTTTCATGACTTGGAAGACTTCTTTCCAGCCCCTTCTTGCCTGTAAGATCTCTTTTGAGAAATCAGCTGACAGTCTGATGGGAACTCCTTTGTAGGTGACTGTCCCCTTATCCCTTGCTACTTCTAGAATTCACTCCATTTTAATCTTGGCTAATGTAGTTAGGATGTGCCTTGGTGTGTTCCTCCTTGGGTCCAACTTCTTTGGGACTGTCTGAGCTTCCTGGACTTCCTGGAAGTCTATTTCCTTTGCCAGATTGGGGAAGTTCTCCTTTATTATTTGTTCAAATAAGCTTTCCACTGGTTGTTCTTCCTCTTCCCCTTCTGATACCCTTGTAATTCGGATGTTGGGACGTTTAAAGATGTCCTGGAGGTTCCTAAGCCTCTCCTCATTTTTTTGAATTCTTGTTTCTTCCTT